>LNAR01002058.1:0-56579 GCA_001630585.1 Pseudogymnoascus sp. BL549 | reverse complement strand
GGGTCGATTAACCATGGGGCACATGGGTGATGGTAGGGGAGGGGGCGAGGATGGGAGGAGGGAGGGAGGGTGTGGCAAAGGCCAGCCAAACAGAGTACACAAAGCACATAAGAGCACTGGTAGTAATTGGACCATGGAGACAGGAAGGGTCGCACAGATATGGTACCTCGTTTTCTTCAAGGACAAGGGAGACGAGGATACTGGACTAAGAGAAACAGAAAGGTAGGTAGAGAGAGGGAGCAAGGGAGCGAGGGAGCGCACACAGCATGAGGGCACGGCACGAAATATATGCGATCATATAATACTGCCGATAATGATGGTGATGCTGCGCCGTCTACTACAGCTTTATATAAGGCCCTATTGAATACTACGGCGCATCGCAACGTAGAGTAAGATCGTACGGGACGTACAGGAAGCAGTTAGAGCGGTTCTGTCAATTGTCAGTTCGAGATCGAGGGGATTTGTCGAATGGCAGAGAAGGTACAAATGCTGTTGCTGTAGAGTGGTGTAGTGGAGCAAGTACCATCTCTCTAGATGTACTTTTGAGTTAAAGTGGCTGTGATTGAGATTGCTAACCTGTCTCTTCTGTTCGCTCCTGTCTCTTAACGCTGCTGCTCCCCCGCAGTTTCCCAAAGACACACGCTAACGGCTAGTGCCATGGGGTGATACCAATCCGAGTCTAGTGCTACGGTAGCCCCTCTATCTCCGCAATATCACCCAAGTACACAGTACGAACAGCGTCAACGGGAGTAAACGACCCGGAGAGAGCATCGTGAGTACAGTACTCTAGTATCTGCCCTATCCTATGCCTCCAGTATCTACTATACCTTACAAGCTCTTTGTTTACTGCGACTCTATATATACATTATACTGTCAGCTATATTGCGGGGAAGGCCAACTGTATCTCGTATCTCGTACAACGTACAGCTACAGTATAATGTCATACTTCTCACTCTGCTGCAGTTCCAATAAGACATACAGTAAAAGTTACTGAACACTCACCCGCAATACTGTATACGTATGCCACCATACCACAGTATCCACCGCAGTACTGTGTACGGGTACAGCAGATGGACGAGTATCTGCTTCAGACCTCCCTCTCATACTGCGCCCCATTGGCAGTGGCAACTTTGTGGCAACATGAGGACGAGAAAGAGATCATCTCCTCACCTCCTCCCCGAAACATGAAAAGGAGTTCGGCTTGTAGAGAGGCTATATACATCACATCTATAGCATGCCACATATCTGCATGTAGTAGTCCCGTTATCCGTTCTATACAGATCTCCCTCTAGCTCTATTCCCGCACATACAGCACCATTTCCTAAGAACAACCCATACCTCTGGGAGTCCTATGGCAGACCGAGCCAGCTCAAGCCCGTTCCAAGCCAGTCCAATACAGTCCAATGGTAGCCAGTATAATACCAGCATCTAGCATCTTTCCCAGTACCATAGTGCATAGAGCACTCTAGAATATGTACGCTGCACTGCAGACTTGCACTACTGGACGATACTTCTACGGCTACCCAGACACCACACCTACAAAAACCACCTACTACCACCTGTTACCACCAACTACCACCCACTACCACCCACTACCACCTACCACCTACCATTCCCCCCCTCATCCCCACCCGGGATGTACCAGTACTTGCCTCACCTGCCTCTCTGACCTTACCTTACTGACCTAACCCCTACACCCCGGAAAAAGAGGCCCAGACAGACAGACAAGAGTCCACCATTCTAAAGTGGAGAAAGTCTTCTTGCTCCCCTTCATCTTTCCCACTCCCACTCCCCAAATCCGCTCCTGTCGCCCATCATTTTGCACACTTTCATACTTACATACATACATAAAGACACACATAACTCACACATACACTTGCGCATCATCTTCTCTGCTCAACATTCAATCTTCCAGTCTAAAGTCTCTACCTACCAGGCTCTCTGCCTGTCGTCGCCTCAATCGCCACCCCGTCACAAGAGCTTAGGCTCCACACCCCACAAAGCTCTCGCGTGTCGCCTTTCGAAGCTCATTTCCACAAACAATCCTTCCGCCACAAGATATCCTGTGTCGCGTTGACCTTATCATACCCTCAGAGAGTCTTGTCCATCAATTTCGACCACAGACTTCACACAAGCCGACTGCCATTATTGCGACGGGATATCACTCCCTAGGCCAAGGCTGTCGCGTCCCCTCTCTCCAGACGACAATGGGCAATGAATAGTTGGGGCGAATTCAGCCTTCTTTATCCTCACAGGAGGCCTGAAACATTTCATTTGCGTTATTAGAATTGGGAGAATCTAGACTTGAAAACGATCACGATCAGAATTGGCGGAGGAATATACCACTCCTCGACTTGTATAACATATTAATACGACATGAACTCTGCGGCGGCGAAAACCCGGCCAGTGGGCAAATCTAACCAGGCATCATACCCCACCACAATGTCAGCAAGCAACCCCTCTATTCTGCTCGACAAACTCAACGGGAGGCGATCCACCCCTGATTCAGAGGCTCTGGCAAGCTCTGATGATGAAGGTGACAACCAACAGCGGCAGGAGAATACCATACCGGCAGCAGCGCCTCACAAACCTGTTCGCCGCGCATCCTGGCTGAATGATACGACACAGCCTTTGATCCAGCCTCGCAAGGGTTCTTTTGCAAGCAGCACAATGTCACCGACAACGTCACATCCCACTACTCCATCTACTGAGACGGGAACATGGGGTGCCCATACGTCGACATCATCCACGGCCGCAGCTGGCCGCGCCCCTCCTGGATCCACGTCGTTTCCGTGGGGATCTGGGATCTGGAATACTGAAGCGAGAAAAGACGCACCTCATAGGTTGTCAGAAGTCCTTCCCTCACCAACCAGTCTGACAAGCGGATTCGCCAATAATGGCCTCTTCGGCACAGACAACAGCAATTCTCAGGGTCTTGGTGCGTCTCGAGATGCAACTGGAGAGACAACAATACCTTTTGCAATCCCTCTTCATCCAACCCCAAAGACATATCGCTCCCAGTCCTACTCTGTCGGGCAACTCGACCCTGAGAACAATGTCCCCAGTGCGGGAATTCTACCAGGCCCAGGCTTTAACGGCCGTGGCCGCGGAATGCACCACTCAGGGTTACAACATCGACCATCAAGGCCTAGCATGCTAAGTGAGATGTCGAGTGACGGAACTGGGCTTGGAAAAGTTAAAGAAGTCGATGACGACGACATCGAGGACTTTGACAACATGCCTCAAGGGTCGCAGCTACAAGACCAGGCCAAGGTTCTCGAGGCACTGACGCGAGAGAATGCAATGCTCCGTAAGCAGAACTATCATAACTCGAGGCTTAGGCCGAGATCTGCTACCAGCACATCCCTTGCGCCATTCCAGCCTGGATATACATACGGGTTGCAAGATACGTTACCAGAAGAATCCGACTATGCCATCGATGAGATGGATGAGATGGGCGAGCTTCAAGACATCGGGAATAAATCGATGCTTGCGCGCCGACTGAGCGAATATGGCGAGGGTCAACCTGGAAGAGCAGGATATAGCGCAGCCGAAAACCGCAAGTTGGAGAACGTCAAAAAAGCGATTTGGCAGAGCTCACTGGGATTTGGTGGATTATCAGACATCTCTCAGAGTCGCAGACACTCTTTCGCCGATGTCCCGACTCGCCATGTTTCTGTAGGCTCCGTTGGTGAGCAGATCGGAGGCCGTGAAAATGGTCACCAAGAGCAAATATTGCCCCAAGACGTGCAGTCACGCTATGCTGACTCCACTGATTTCACGATTAATGATCATGGTAAGCTTGCATCTTCTAGAACCGCCCACCCTTTCCTTTCGCCAGGGGTCAATTATTCACGCGAGGGACATACAGCAGCATCGTATTTTGGCGGCGGCGCCGTCCAAGGAAGAGCCCCCGAGGCATATGGACTACCACCATATCAGCAAGCCTCTGCCTACCAACATTACCCTGCGGCCCCAGCCTATGGCGGTGCACAGCCAACCTCTCCTCATCGGAACATCTACAGTGTACCCCAACCACGGCAGAATCAGTTGCTGTATATCGTGCTCTTCAAATGCTCGAGAGCCGACGTTTTCTACGTTCAAGAAGGAACTGGGCTATCCGTCAAACCCGGTGACCTTGTGATAGTAGAGGCGGACCGAGGAACTGATCTTGGCACGGTAGCCCAAGACAATGTCGACTGGGCTACAGCTAAAGAGCTGAAGGAACATTACGCTGAAGAACACTACAAGTGGTTGATGATGTACTCGCAAGGTGCAGTTGGCACTGCCGATGGAACAGGCGCGGGCTTGATGGCCGCATCAAATGGACTTCAGGGGAGCGCCGTTGGTGGGATGGGCCCTCCAACTCAGCACGGAATGCAAGAACCGAACCCTGGAGAGTTGAAGCCGAAGATCATCAAGCGTTTGGCGCAGAACCATGAGATACAGGCTCTCCGCGACAAAGAAGGAAACGAGGCCAAGGCAAAAAGAGTTTGCATGCAGAAAGTAAAGGAGCACGGACTCCACATGGAAATCCTAGATGCCGAATTTCAGATGTAAGTCTTTTGCTATTTCTTACCTTGGTCATAACTAACGATGCACTAGGGATTGGAAGAAACTCACTTTCTATTATTTTGCGGATGCTTATATCAACTTCAACTCCCTGGTGACAGATTTGTTCAAGGTTTACAAGACCAGAATCTGGATGTCCGCTATAAATCCGGCGTCATTTGCTAGCCCAAGCCTGGGACTTCAAGCCCCTAGCGGAGTTGGCCCAGGCGCAGTTGGTGCTAACAGGCAAACCCAGGTCGACAGAAGACCACAACAGCCGGCCCCCCAACCAGAGCAGCCAAATTTCAATGCCTTGGGACAAGGTGCACGAGGATATAAGGCCGGAACCGCCAACGCTTTTCAGCCAACACTTGATAAGCCCAGCGTGTCGCCAACTTCGTTCCAACAACCGTTTGCCTACGGCCAGTCGTCATTCACTCCAGCTGCACGTAACGGCCCAGGCAATTATGGCCCAAATATGATGCAGCAAATGGAGTCTTTTGCTCAATTCCCGACGGCGGCAGACTATCACGGCGTGCCTGATCGCTTTGTACCATCCCATACTACTGGTAATGGCCAAGATCCTGGCGATTTTAGCCGACCAGGTGGTGAAAACGATGGCTGGATGAATTCGTTTCAAGGACTGTCGCTCAACACCCGTTGACCAGTTCATTCGCATTAGTTCGATAAACATTTCCTACTGGCCTCCACGTTGGAGGCCATTGCGATTCTTTGCTTTAATACGATACACCATAAAGCCGCAACCCTGACGGTGAGGATCTCGGGTGTTTCTGTGGTCGCTCGTTTTCTGCACCTTCTTTAACGGTATACCACACACAGAATGGAAGTTGGGGGCCAATTAACGACTGATGAAAGGGGAGATCGCTAGGGAGGTTATAGATAGATTTGCAATTGGGGGTGTCGTCTTTTTCACCGTAAACAGAGTTGGGTATACAGAGGCTTTCGTGCTGGGCTCAAAAGGGGTATCTGCATGGAGTTTCAATTGTCTGCCTTTTGATACATTTGGGCAATTTGATGGCGGGATCTGCTTTGCTGGAGTGACTAGTTTACAAACTATGATATGAATGGATATTCTAGACTGCTACTGTATTATTTTCCATCACTGAACTGCCCATACCTTGATATAGTACTGTCGTTGATACTGGGAGATTGCATCCCATTTGTCTACGGTTTCTTTCAAATTGGGAGCAGTTGTGTAATCACGAGTCTCAATATAGAAGCAAGTATGTAGGTCACTCAGAAGTCACAGTTTAGATCATAAATCGTGATATATAGTTCACACAATCAATATAAATTGATGAGGCCTTTAGTATTGGTGTAGGCACCCTACGACTGCTAAGATGCAATATAAACCACACGCAGAGCTAACCATCGCGTAAAACATCCTCGAAACCTTGCTCCTAATGATTCCCAGACTATCTGTAGCGCTGGAGGTTGAGGGTGTTGTGGCGCTTCCAGGTCTTGCGGCGACCGGCGGTGGTGTGGTTGAAGCCGTGACCCTTTCCGAGACCACGGGACTTCTTGCCAGTGGCGGTGAGGCCACGAGACTCGCGGTGCTTGTGGACGGGGGCGACGATCCAGTTGATGCGGGGATCGCGGCGGATGGCCTTGTGTTGGGGGTCGACGAGGATGACCTCGAAGTACTTGTAGGTGGAGTCCTGGTTGATCCAGTACGAGTTCAGGACGCGCAAGTTGGCACAGCGGCGGCCGACACGCTCCTCAGCAGTCGACTTGAGGGAGCGCTGGTACTTCAGCTGGTTAACTCCCTGGTTGGTGGGCTTGCCTAAAAAGAGAAAATTTGTTAGTTCGAAGTTGCGAAAATATATTCCTGGATTGGAAAAGCCATACCGAAGGTGGCACCCTTGGAAACTGGCTTCTTGCGTCCACCACGGCGAACACGGACGCGGTAGATGACATAGCCCTGCTTGGCCTTGTAACCCAGACGGCGGGCCTTGTCTGGTCGCGATGGGCGGGATGCGCGGTGAATGACATTCAGTTGGCGAAGCTATATTATGCACTCTCAGCAATGTTCAACGAGTGTATAGCAGAGACATAAAATGTCCACAGTATATGTTTTTGAGACCTCGAAAACCTATATGGCAAAGCCGGAGTGATCGAGGTCGTCGGACGAGGTATTATCTTACCTCCCAGCAGCGGACACGGAGAAGGAAGCGCAGCACATCCGACTGCTTCTTCTTCTGAAGTTCTTCGACGTACTTGAGGGCACCCATCTAATTGAAATCGAGTCAGCTGTTGCACTACAGTATCAATCTTTTGGGTTGTTGAGCTCACTTTCGATTGTGATGGGGTTGGCGATGGTCGTCAGTTGTCGTGTGGAATCTCGGAATGAAATTTCAATATTGCAGCGACGAAATGTGCGTCGCTTCGCGGCACCAAAATTTAGGGCATCGCTAGCGCAACGCTAGCGCAGCCGCGCGACTATACATCACATCAACGCCAAACCTTGCATTTACAATATGTAGTCGAGACGCCTTCAATGGAGACATCCGACTGCTGTCTCGACTTATCTTATTTGCATAATATTTTTGTTATAGTAACTTTGCAGTGTCAGGACCATGGTGGACAACGGCGGGCGAAGATGTTTATTAATTGGATTTCCCATTATTGGCTTTTCATAAGCAGGCAATCGACTACTTATTCCCCTTCGCTGATCACTAAGAGCACGTGGGGAAACATTTTAGCTATTTCATGCGGTAAAAGCTACAGAATTAGTGCAATATCCCACTCAGTTACGTCGTTATAATAGCAACAGCCCCTTCGCGTGTGTAAAAGCCCAACCCTCCCAAGATGCCATATAATGCCAGTTAATCACGAGGAAAAGCTGAAGCAAGTTTACCAACTGCTTTTCCTTGTTTTGCCGCAACATTGGCCCATGTCATCCCTCCTAGGCCATCCACTGCTTTGCTAGACAGCGCATCAGAAGCTTCACCGTCCCCGTCTTGAAGATCTTGCATCTGGCGGCCGGTCAATAAAGAGGCGGCTTTGGCTTGTCCTATACGCTTTCCACCTTCCAGAATGTGCTCCACATTTGAAACATTATGATTCCACTGCTGTTCCTTAGCCTGAGTTGGCAGCGTGTGCGAGCCAAGCTGCAAGCCAAGACCATCAATGGAAGAAAGGAGACGACGGCCATTTTCTGTGATTGACCTGCTTGCATCCTTCAGAGAGATTGGACGGCCGGGGCCAATCCTTCCTCCGCTTAGTATGTTGGCCACAACCATCTGGTGTGACTGGACAAAAGTTCCGGAAAATTGAGAGCCTAAACTCAAGCTAAAGGAATTGGTCAACTCAGAAGTGAAATATGCAGAATATCATCACGTACGATTGGTGAGCTACTGCCACAAGACTTCCCGTGATTTCAGCCTGGCCATCCACTATGTTCTTGATGTCCTCCAAATACTTGGTGCCCTTCTTCATCCCTTTATTCTTCTTGCTTGTCTTCAAAACGTCAATAAAGCGCCTGGAGCGGGGTCAGCGTAACCTTTCACTCATCCAACTAATACTCAGAGAAGCACATACTGGCTATCTGTCTTGCCTTCTTCTTCGTGCTGGGACGCAAATTTGACCTGGTTTGGTTTCACAGCCTTGTCTTTCTTAGTTTCGTGACCCCATTGTGCATGGTGTTGCTTCACAAAGAGCCCTTCTGTGTTGCGCTCAATATCCTCTTCATAACTGTCGTCATCAAGGGCCTTAGATGTCGTAGAATATGTGCCAATTTTCCGCTTGGTTGCCCTGCGTCTCGTTTGGCTCTCTGTGTGGAATCAGCTTCTGATTTGCCGGTCTCTGTGCAATCACCTTGCGGATAGTGTAGTTTGGGAGTTGAACCTATCTACCTTCTGACTTTCGTTTCTTGCTCATTTTCCCTGTCCTATATCAAGGGCTGGGCTGGCCAGCAATACGACCTTGGTTGGCCGGCAGTGCAGACAGTTGTTGGTCAACCGTTGAAGTATAGTAATGGATTTAAACCATAAAAAGTTGGGCCTACAATGCCAAAGCTTTGTGACAACGTTGCTCCCTGATCCAACTTAAAGGGTATCTTTGGATGTACCGCAGTTGTACTTTGCATTTATGTGCGGCCAGTCTCCGTACCAGTTCCAGCACCGAGAAGTAGTGCCAGTGATGAATGAAGGATGTTAAGAGAAATGAAGGCACAGTTACGCTAATGGAGGCCGGCCGAATTTGATAACAGACCGTACAATCCCAACCTCAGGACCACAGAGTAGCTTGACAATGAAAACATCAAATAATTAAATATATTTGATAACTTCATAGAAGAGGAACGAAATAAAGAAGTGATACATAACGCTCAGGTAATACTTTAACAACCTTGCCTTTCTTTATGTCGGACTGCTAACGAAACGTTGTTTATAGTTTTGAGAACATTGAGAAGAGAAGTCAACTGAAATGGGCATATCGGGGCATGTTCTCGAAGCAGAAATGATGAATTAATAGGCATTCACTCGTAGCTAAAAAAGGCATTCAATGGATGAAGCTCATTGTGCTATCTGACGGCTGTGAAGTGTCAACTTCCTGCTCCGACCTATTCATGTCCCCGGCGATTTCTATCACTCGACCAAACGCGCTACTGTTCAGCCCAACCTTTTTTGAATGTAAACATATGGAGCCGTATCCGATGCAACGAGCAGAGGCAACTGCATATTTAAGATGCTGGGGCGGCACCGCCACGTCCACGTCCGAAACCACCGCGGCTAAAAATATGTAAGTAAAGTAATCACTTAACCGGAAGACTTGGAAAACCTACAACGAAGGAGCGAACTCTCCTGGGGCACCACCCTCCTTGCCCTCTCCAGCGTCACGGCGGCGGTATCCACCCTCGCGATCGCCGCCCTCACGGCCACCACGTCCACCACGTCCTCCAAATGGCTTGCGCTCTGGGCGGTCACCCTCACCACCCATCATTCCGCGGGGAGGCGCGTGCGAGCGCTGCTGCTTGATGTGGGTAGCTGGGACAATCTCAGCGGGGAGATGGAGCCACTCGCGGAGGTAGTCGAGACCCTCGGGGGTCAGGGTGTAGTAGTAGTATTGCCACGAAAACTGGGTCTTGACATATCCGCGGGAGGTGAGGGACTGGCAAGCCTTGACGACGTACAAGTTCTTTGTGTCGATGTCGTTGTGCTTTGGCAAGTTGTAGTCCTTCTTGGCGACAAGGACACCCTCACGGAAGAGGTACTCGTGGATCTTCTTGCGGTCGGCCTTGGGGATGAGCCTGCCAGGAAAATTGCGTTAGTATTGCCATTGCATACAATCCCCTTCCATACGCCTCAGTATACAGGATGTACATACATTTTGGCGGTTTTGAGTCGTTGACAGAGGAGGCGTGTGGTTGAAGCTCGACTTGCACCAAGGAATACCCAAAGTTCGCGATTGGGGTTTGGAGCCCTGACAGGAAATTTCTCGCTTACTATTTTCGCTTAGATAGCGCCAGTTGTGAAGAACCCCCATGCAGCCAAAAACGCGCTAGCTGGTGCATGTGGCTAGCGGCATGTTGCGTACAGAAGTACCTTGTCGGTCCTTATCGTATTGCCATAGAGCCGCTCAGCCTCAAGGTAAATCGATAGACGGGCTTTCATGGTCAAAATAAATCAAGAAATATAAATACAACACCGCACTCACGGCCACACTGTACCGCCATCTACACCATGGCTCCAACCACCGTCAACGTACTTCTTACCTCATTCCCAGGACTCAACCTCCCTAAAACTCTTGTTCTCCCGATTCCATCAACTGCATCTGTGGCCGAGCTGTGCTACCAGCTTGCTGAACGCATACCTTCCTTCGATGACAGACTTATTCTCACCACCGCCTCGAACAAACAGCTCAAACTCAATTCATGCGATCAAATATCAAGTCTTGTTTCCTCCGATACCGATGCATTCCTATCTTTGCGCCTGTCCGCGCGCCTATGTGGAGGCAAGGGTGGGTTTGGTTCCCAGCTTCGCGCAGCTGGCGGACGCATGTCATCGAAGAAGAAGAGAAACCAAGGTGAAAACAACGGTTCGAGTCGCAACTTGGATGGCCGAAGACTTCGCACCGTTACGGAGGCGAAGGCCCTTGCAGAGTATTTGGCAATAAAGCCGGACATGGAGAAGAAAGAGAAAGAACAACGCCGAAAACGCTGGGAGCAAGTGGTGGAGCTTGCAGAAAGGAGAGAGGAAGAAATTAAAACCGGATCCAAGGGAAAGGTTGACGGCAAGTGGGTGGAGGACAAGGAAGAGGCTGGAGAACGGACGAGAGAGGCAGTCCAAGCCGCCATAAGATCGGGCGATTACAGAGATAACCTCTTGAGCCGCACCAAGTTGGCAGCTAGCAGCTCATCTTCTGACGATAACACGGAGGGTGGAAGTTCGTTGGCAACCGATGCGGATTCAAAGATGTCAACACCACCATCAGGGTCAGATCAACGTAAGCAGTTTTCTGGGTCATTTTTCGGATTTGACGAAGACGAGGACTTTATGAGCGACGATGAAAGTGACGACATGGACAAGGAGGATAGGGAAGATGTGCCGGTCAATGATCAGATGGAGCTGAGCCCCGAGGAGCCACCAAAGGTCGATGAGGTGGACGCGCGTCCTGAGGTTCCACAGCCAATCCCTAAATCAAAGAAGGGGAAGGGCAAGGCAAAGGCAAATCCAAACACGACGGAAACTGTGACTAAAACAAGAAGCAGCACGAGGCGGAAGGCCTGAGATGTTTACGATTACCTTTGCAGGTCATGCGGAAATGGAGTTAGGGTGGCGTGTAAATATGTTAGCAATGCCAGCGTCTAGTTCAGCGTGTTTCTTTAATTCCATGGAAATGTTCCCCGTGCCTAAACATTCATTGCATGTGATCCCGCTGTCCTAACCAGGTTGCCATAGCCTATGATAGAGCCTATCTGGATGGCGTTTGTCAGTCTTCAACAAGATAGCTTCGCTTCATGTTGAGTGCAAGCCATGCCACGAGCGTCAACTGGAATTTGGGATTCTGGACAGTTAGGCCTCCCAGTAACGGGTGTATAGAGCATAGCTCTTTACGTCTGCCATTGGCCATACAAGGCTCCAAAGACCGAAGGTAAGTGCATAGATACTCTATATGCGACGCTTGTCAGGCACAATGCTCCAGCAGAAACTGCTTTTGATATCCAGGCTAAAACTCATAACGCTTGCCTCGCACATATAGTCCCAGAGAAATGTAACAACGAAGCAACCGGTGATAATAACAGGCGTAGCCAATGAATTTGTTCTACCGACTTCTACTCTACAATGTCCGTCCGTCGTTTCTTGTTTGAGAGCCAACCAACATCATGACCTCCGCCAAACCCGTTCATGTCCAATTAATCCAAGCGGGCTGGGAATGTGTTGTTTTCTAATATACATTGTCAGCTACAATTCAGTGGCACTTTTGAGGACTCCATACCGCGCTGGTCATCCCAACGTTCAACCCAGGCACTGGGGCACAATGATCGGTATGCCAAGAAGAACTATACGGTCAGCAAATGTCGCACTCGGGTTCCTCGGGGGATATTGGAATACCTGGCGGCAAGGAGCGAAGTCCTCTCCTTTAGCAATGATGCACTTGTGGTAGTCGACATAGTTTTGCCAGCAGTGCTTCGTTTGGTTCTGGTTTGGGAAGCGCGCATCGAACCCTGTCATAAAGGTGAGTTCAAGCCCAGGCACCGCTCATGCTAATTGAGGCAATCTGAGTAGAAGAAGGCATACCAGCTACACATATCGATCAGCATGCGTTCCCAATTGAAGCAACGGCTCATCCAACGGGTGTCCGCGGAAATACTTGGAGCGCAAACTTACCAGTCACAAACTTGAAGGGCTTGGTTTCTCTGTCGTCGTCAGACATGGTTGCGAAGTCCGTATGGAATGATAGTTGATTGATGAAGAGGTGCCTGCAGGTCAATTGCTGAATTCTGTTTTAGCAAGTCGCCGAGGACTGGCGTACGTCGGCACCTTTCAGACGAGCTCGGCTAGCCAATAATTTTAGCGCGTAAATGGAGCTTCCGACATCTCGTCAGACCACTGCATTACCAACTCCCAGAACAACATCACGAAGAACAGGAATTGCAACTGGCCAACACAGTCACGATGCGGTCGTCTACTTCCCTCAAAATGTTTCAGCCAACCAGGCGCATGATGGTGCCTGTCCCTGTATGGTTCACCACGCCACCCTCAATTGCAACTTTTTTGGTCCACATGCTAACAGACTCCGAACAGAAGGAAGACCAAAGTGGTAAGCAAACCCGATAGACTCTAGATACGCAACCATATCTATTGTTTCCCCGATCTACACCTCACTTTTGCGGAAGATTGGTCGAGTCTGACATTAGATATCACAGCACACACCATCTCCCAACGTCTCCGCCAGTGGAGAAGAGTTCCTCCGGAGCTGGTCCCATTGGGTATGTTTACGGATCATCCGCAATACCAAAAGCTCAATAACTAAGTGCCATAACCTGCAGGAATCGTCGTTGGCATTGCCGTGGGCTTCGCTGTCTACTCGCTGGGCGCGAAGTTGACGGACAAGCAGATGCGTCTGTCCCGCCAGAACAGGGGCCACGATTAGATCCCAGAACTGGAAAGGATGGAATTGGGGACTAGGGAAGGACCTGTGAACCGCGGAGAGAAACCAATGTTGATACAATGTTAAAATGACGTGATCAGAAAGGTGGCGTCCCAATGTCAAACCTCTAGGGACTTTGTATATCAAATGGAATTTATTTCTAGTACAGCCCCGCAAGCCATGATTGCTACCAGAACTTCATGAATTGAGATCTCCTCCCACTAAAAGGCAAAGCATTATCAGCAATTACACCCATGCAGACCATTGATCAGAAAACCGTTGCAATCCATCTACTAACGCCATTTTATGCCATCCCCTCCACGCCATGCTATACCACGTGCAAGTTACCCGTTCTTTTCGCTGCCATCACAAGTCATTTAGCTTTAGGCCCAGCAACATCTAATCCTTCAAGCCCCTGCATAGGGTCATCCGGCCTATCTTCCGTGCCACGTACATCGTCAGCTGTGAGCTTGTCCTCTTCGTCAACTGCATTCTCTGCCAGCCATCCTTCCTTTGCGTCCAGCCAAGTCAGTGAAATGCACCATATATATGAAACAAGGAGAGTGTATTAGGAATATTTACCTGTTCCCACACTGCGGTTTTGCTCCCTAGGCCTTCATTTGCGTTCTTTTGAGGCTTGGCTGCCGAGACTTTTATGACTCGTCCAAATAACTCGGCCTGGTCCATATTATCGATAGCTTCCACTGCATCCGAAGGGTCCTCAAATTCTACGTAACCGAAGCCCCGATGAAGGTCTGTTGATAAAGGAGCTTCTGGCTTTGGAAGTGAAACGTCGACTATCTCTCCGAATGGAATGAAGGCCGCATGAAGACTCGCGGCGTCTACTACTGGCGCAAGGCCACCAACGTAAACCGTTCCTTTCAACCGTGCTTGCTCCGTCATTTCGGAGGTAGACTGTTTTCGTTCGTACAGGTTATATGTGGTTTGGTGCGAATTGGGTGGGAGTGAACTGATAAAACGTTCAGACTATGAAAGAATAGTCACGTGAAATTAACCTCCAGGTCACCGGTATCCATACCCTTGCATCTTGGCAACCCGAACGTGTCTTTAATTCCACGGTGGCATCCAGGCTCTCATCACTTCTTAACATAGCTGATCCAGTCTTTAATGGTGACAGCTTAACGTCTCCAGCCTTCTTCCAACTACTTCAATCGACATTTATACGACTGAAATTTACTCTTCCTTTGCCACCATCGTCACGCAACAACCTACCTCGGCGACCAAAACACCTCGGACGGCGCCATGGTCCGGTTGAGGGAGATTCCCAGAACAGCTGCATTCGCGTGGTCGCCTGGCACTGGACTACCCATACTAGTCACCGGAACCAGGGCGGGTGCTGTGGACGCAGACTTTTCGGACGAGACGAAATTAGAGCTATGGGACTTGAACCTGGACAATTTGGAACAGGGGGTTGAGCTCCAGCCTATTGCTAGCATCAGCACAGATTCAAGGTAAGGACAATACAGTCTACAATTACGTTGGCGGCATAGCTGATAATTCTCCTGGCAGATTCCATGATATCGCCTGGGCACCTCCAAATGGAGATCACCCCAAGGGTATCATTGCGGGCGCTCTTGATAATGGCTCCCTAGACTTATGGGACGCAGAGAAGCTTCTTGAAGGATCAAGCGATGCTTTTATGTCCCGAACATCAACACACGCGGCAGCGATCAAGTCTCTTCAATTCAATCCTTTGAAACCCGATATCTTGGCCACCGCAGGCGCGAAGGGCGAATTATACATTTACGATGTTAATGATATGTCGAACGCTTCCAGGCTTGGCAATCCTCAGGCTAGGTCTGATGATTTAGAATGCATTGCTTGGAATAGGAAAGTCCCACATATTCTCGCCACTGGTTCAGTCGCTGGGTTTGTGACGGTGTGGGACTTGAAAACGAAGAAGGCAACTTTAACTCTAAATAATAACCGCAAAGCTGTGGGGGCTATTGCGTGGGATCCAAACAACCCTACGAAGTTATTAACGGCCACTCCGGACGATTCTACTCCTGTTATCCAACTCTGGGACCTCCGCAATGCGAATGCCCCTGAGAGAACATTGCAGGGACATGAACAAGGAGTCCTTTCGCTTTCGTGGTGCGAACAGGATAGCGATATTTTACTCTCCTCTGGAAAGGATAACAAGACCTTATGTTGGAATCCCCAGACCGGTGAGCTTCTGGGAGAATTTCCTGAGGCCACAAACTGGACCTTCCAAACGCGATTCAGCCCACACAACCCCAATTTGTCCGCAACGGCATCGTTTGACGGAAAGATCTCCATCCAGACCTTGCAAAATACCAACCAACCTGTTGGCCAAGGGGCAACCAACGGCCTTACTGATGGCGAGGACTTCTTTAACAAGGCGCAAACTCAGCCGCAGGGATCATCGTTCACTTTAACAAAGGCACCAAAATGGAGCGAACGTCCTATAGGCGCTTCGTTCGGATTTGGTGGCAAACTAGTTATATTCAGCCAGCAGCCGGCCGTGGCAGGGGGGCCGCGTTCCTCGAAAGTGCAACTATCAAAGTTTTCGGCCGATTCCGGTGTTGCCACAGCCACAGAGGCATTCGAAACATCTTTGGAGTCTGGCGACATACTCGGGATATGCAAATCTCATATAGAGTCGGCAAAGACAGACGAAGAAACTGCTGACTGGGAAGTCATCAAAGCTCTTGTTGCCGAGAGTCCCCGAAAGAGTGTCACGGAGTACCTTGGATTCTCAGAGGCCGAAGGTGCTTCAACTGGCGCTGAGGATGCCACAGCCACGGACGCCGATTCCGCGAAAGACTCCGAGGCAACGCCAGGTTTGACATCTAAGGCCAAGAATAACAGACTGTCAACATTTTTTAGCGACAGCCCAGATACCGATGATTTCCTGTCAGACTTGACTCCCACGAAGACAGCCAAAACCAATGATCCATTTTACTTGCTCTCGGATTCAGACTCGCAATCAGACCGCGAGATAACAAGGGCGCTCATGCTTGGCCAGTTCGAGCATGCCATGTCCATCTGTCTCAAGGATGATAGAATGGCCGATGCTTTTGTCATTGCTAATTGCGGAGGGAAGGAGCTGCTGGCTAAAGCCCAGAAAGCGTACCTGGCGAGCGCGGCTAAAGGACCCAAATACTTACGCCTTCTTGCTGCAGTAACTGACAAAAACTTGTGGGATATTGTGTACAATGCCGACTTAGCAAACTGGAAAGATTCAATGGCTACCTTATGCACATACGCCGACCCAACAGAATTCCCTGATCTGTGCGAGGCTCTCGGTGATCGGATACTTGATTCAGGCTCACGCAAGAACGCCTCATTTTGCTATCTGGTCGGATCAAAGCTGGATAAAGTCGTTGGCATCTGGATATCTGAACTTCATGAGCAAGAGCAGGAAGGCTTGCAAAAGCCAGGCGATGAAACTGGCGACGAAACGAACTTTTCTGTGCATGCGCATTTACTACAGAATTTCATTGAGAAGGTTACAGTCTTTCGCAAGGTGACAAACTTTGCAGATACCGAGCAAGATTCCTCGGATGGGTGGAAGCTCGGACCCCTGTACGAGAGATACGTGGAATACGCGGACATTCTCGCCTCCCATGGCTTCCTTGATACTGCGGACAAATATCTCAATCTCCTTCCCGCTCAGTATTTAGCCGCTGATGTTGCACGGAATCGGGTTAAGCAGGCGTCTAAGAAGCCAACGCCGCAATCCAATGCCCGTCAGCAACAGCCTGCATTGTCGAGAACAGTTCCCAGACCCCAACAAGCCAGCGCGTTTCCTTCTCAGCAGCGCCCAGTGGAACCTTCTAGGGTAGCAAACCCCTACGCGCCGTCTGCATCTGCACTTGCGCCAAATCCGTATGCCCCTCCGACGCCAGCATATGGATCTCAACAAGCTTACGCTCCGAACCAAACGCAAGGAAATTATGGGTCTTCAGCGATGCCTCCTCCCGCTGGCTTTTCTCCGGACAACTCATATGGGCAATTTGGTGCTCCTCCTAGGAACACGACTCCTTCGCAACCTCCTCCATCCAAAGCGAAGGACATGACCAACTGGAATGATACGCCGATGGTGACCAAGCCGTCTATATCTAGAAGGGGAACGCCCGGAACGGCGCCAGCGCCCATCACTTCACCATTTCCCAACCAGCCAAACCTCTCTGTACCGCCATCGGCTCCACCGTTTGGCGCACCTCCAAGGGGCACTCCTACACCTCCGCCGCCACCACCAAAGGCATCTATGGCACCGAGAGTAGCTTCGCCACTGGGTGCTGGGCAACCTCAGCCATTTGGACAGCCGTCCCGATCATCTCCAAACCCTAATACCTATGCACCACCACACGCACAAGGTGGCCAGGGCTATTCGCAGACTGCTCCACCGCCAACGATCGCTCGAGGACCGTCGCCATATAACGCTCCTCCGTCAGGCCCACCCCCATCGAACCGCTATGCACCAGCTCCAGCTGCTCAGCAGCCTTCTCAACAGGTACCGGGCCAAGCCCCACCGCCTCCTCAAGCAGGGTTCCGACCTCCGCCACCATCCAACCCATATGCACCTCAGCAAGTTCCCCAGGCAGCTTATAACCAGCAGCAGTTCCAGCCTACACAGCCAGGTCCACCAGGTCCACCAGGTCCATCTCAAACAGAACCACCTCGCGGCCCCGTGCAAACTTCGAGGCCTGGCACTGCGCAGGGACAGGCGCCAAAGCCATCCGCTCCCCCATCAAAGTACCCAACAGGTGACCGCTCGCATATACCTGCATCTGCTCAGGATATGGTCAGCATATTCAGTACTGATATGCAACGAGTTGCTAGCAAAGCACCTCCCAATTTTGCCGCTCAAGTCAAGGATACACAGAAGCGACTAAATATTCTGTTTGACCATCTTAATAATGGGGAGCTTGTTAAGCCGGATACCATTGAGAAACTCAGCGAACTTTCTCATGCTCTTCAGGCAAAGAACTACGATGTGGCTTCAAGGATCCAGGTGGATATCCAACGAGAAAGGTTGGATGAGTGCGGGAACTGGATGGTAAGATAATTTATAACCTGGATAACGAATGCACTGCTAACTTTATATCTAGGTTGGTGTTAAGCGTCTTATAAGCATGAGCAAGGTAACCCCATAGTCCATGAGCAATAGGCAACTAGTTCGCAATTGATTGTTGGTGCGATCCATCCTGTCGATGGAAGTGTGTTTCCGACCAAGGATCCAAGCAATTAGAATATACGGTCGTAATGAAACCATCCAAAGTAGCATATAGCGTGCAGCTTTTCTGCGCTCGAGAAACGAAGAGTTGGCAATATTATATTTCCGTTGTATAGACAATGTATGTACAGTAGAGCAACGATGTTGAAACTTGTGGACCGAGCGACATTATTGCACCGTCGAGGTACTTGATGTCGCCAGTGGCTCTGCGTATGACCAACTGGGACCGTACGGCGGCAGGTATCGGGTATTATGTAGTTCATGACTTTATTTCGTCCAGTCGATCCAGCTACAGTGAATCTGGTCAGTAACGACGACCAACAAATCGTTGAACGTAGATATATCTCATAGGCAAGTGAAATGCGGTTAGTTGATGCGGCTACCAACTGGTTGCTCGCGGGATTATGAAGAACAATAAACTTGATAAAGCGTCACTTCGCTATACATAATGGTGGGGAGCGTGGGTAAAACAAACATCTGGTTGGTGGCTCTATTTGGAGCTGTCGCGAATACGGGCTGACAAATGAAATTAGTCTAGTTCCCGTGAGATATTATATTCATCGGTATTAACTTTTGAACTGGCAATCAGTGCTAGAGATTTTAATTGGGGCGATGATGGGAGCCTTTACATAGCACAGGTGCCAACAATTCCCAACCCGAGGTCGGTCGGCCTTGCCAAAATATGAGCCAGTGACGACGTGGAGCTTCTGACTAGTCCCCATCAAATCTCGCGACATTGATGCACAAGAAAATATGAATACAGGCCATCCGTTATCAAAAGAAGGGCAAGAGCTCTCCCAGGTACCAGAGGGAGGTCTCGCTCGGCATGCGTATGACGGACCTACACTACACACACCAGACCGACGGCCGATAGCAATCCATGACAGAAACGGACAGCATCCACCGCGTCGTGGGAGAGCCATGAGCCATTCTTCCCCATCGACGCCCCACGGCAAGAACAAGGGCCACGGCCGCCATATGGCCAGCGGTTATGATTCAGGTGACAGCACCAACGGAGCTATGTTCAGTGCCATGACGCCTCAGAGTGTCTTAAGGTTTGGGTCGGGTCAATCTGCCAGAACCCAACAAGATCGAGAACTGACGACGGGGAAATGCATGACTTGCGACTCGATGGTTCGATGGCCCAAAGGACTGGCTACATTTCGATGCTCTGTGTGCGTTACAATAAATGATCTCATACCAATCAGTGCAGTCCAAGATCCCGGAAGCGACCATCGTAGATACAACACGGGAGAACCTGCATCCTCTCAAAGTTCCTCTCCGTTTAGAGGTAGGCAAGCACATAGCTATTTTCCAGATCAAATTTGTTATATCTGACTAATTTGTAGAAGCGCCTCCAGTAACTGCTCATAAGACGAGCGCTCTGATCGAGCGATGCATCCAGTCCTACCTCGTGTCTCGACTTGGGGGTGATAAAAACTCCATTGCACAGGGAAAACATGTATCTGATGCTCTACCGCACCATGACTCCTTAAAGGGCGGTATACATGCCGATCCAGAGTATGGTGGTATACCACAGCCTGCGTACGTCACGGAAACCACAGAGGATCTCACCAAGGCAAAGCAAACTTCATGCTCGGATTTCAACCACATAGGCTCCGAGCGCTGTGTCAATACAGAAGTTTTGAAGATGCATCCTGTAAGGAACCAATCTGGTATGATGGCCAAGGAGCCCTCCTATCCTGCTGATCGAATTGACAAGACGCATGTCCCATGTCTCAACGACGGAACAAGAAATATTTTCAAGCCACTAGAAGATTTTATTGTTGCATCTTTCCAATCGCATGACTGCATTAATAGATCCTTTTCAAGCAAGCTGGCGTCGTTCGGTACCGAGGGCCAAAGCGAAAATAGTTTCGAGTCCACGGGGTCACCCATGGATGAAAAACGGCGACGTGCTCCAGATCTGATGACCTCAATGGGTATCGCAACGCCCCGCAGATATCTTGCAAAGAATGAAGCATGGCACACTGGGGATTGTGCGATTCCAGGCCGTCTCAGTGGATCAGCCTCACAGAAAGGAAGCACAGCAACTGCTAATGGGATCGCTGGCCTCAATGAAGTGAGCAGAAGCTCGCCTCTAATCGACTGGGATGAACTTCGGCAGTGGTACGATCTAATAATACACGCGGGTGATGACTGGGACCGTCATATGGCGGACATTCTTAGTTCAGTTGAATTGGGTTTAAGGAGTCCATCAGCGGAAGAAATGAACCACATTAACGACGAAGTCGCCGAGGCACAACGACACACAAGGCGGGTTATACTGAAGGCCACAGAAGGACTCTTGAAAAGACCGGGATTGTTGTTGAATGAACCAAGCGATATCCGGTTTCTTCTGATCATCTTGGCCAACCCCCTTCTTTACCCGTCATCTTCGTCACTGTTGGGGGACGGTGTTCGAGTATCTCGAGCACCACCCGAGTGTCAAGATCCGACTAAAATTCTAGCCTCGACGGGTGCCTCAAAAAACAAAAGGCCACTCAGGTCTCCACTAACACCAGAAGCCACTGGTACTGGGCCGGGGCATCATTCAGGCATTATCAAGCGCATACTGGGGTTACTTTCAAACCTTCCCAACGAGTCTCATCATCACTTAGTATCATGGTTTTCAGAGCTCCCCGAAGTCCATTTCCTACAAACAACCGAGTTAGTGGGAAGTTTTGTAACATATCGCCTAACAAGACAAAACGATCGACGTGGAGATACTGGCCATGATCCTACAGGTGGTTTAGTTCCAAATATACCCTCATATGGTCACAGAGCCACGGCAGCACTACACGCCGAGCTTAGTGGAAGAGGACAAAGCGCAAGACTATCTGCTCAGAAACATAATAAAGTCAAGTACAACGACGACTGGCAAATTCGCGCCGCTGCCCGAGTTATGGCATTGCTATTTGCGGCAAACAACGGCAGCCACCGCGATGGTGGACTTATTCCGCATTTAACACGTGAAGAACGCCGGCACGTTGCTCCAATACATCATGAACGCAGCTCTCACCGCAAGCAGATACTTTCCACCAGCCACTTCTACAACACTTTACTCGATTATTCTGACTTGATAGCGGATTTCGAAGCCTGGGAGGCAAAAAGGGGGAAATTCACATTTTGCCAATACCCCTTCTTTTTGAGTATCTGGGCAAAAATACAGATAATGGAACATGATGCTCGACGCCAAATGGAAATAAAGGCCAGAGAGGCGTTTTTTGACAGTATAATGACCTATAAAAGTGTCAATCAGTATTTAGTACTGAAAGTACGTCGAGATTGCCTAGTTGAAGACAGTCTCAAGGGCGTGAGCGAGGTTGTAGGCGCTGGCGGCGAAGAAATCAAAAAGGGGCTTCGCATAGAATTTAAAGGCGAAGAAGGCATTGATGCAGGCGGATTGCGAAAGGAATGGTTTTTGTTGCTCGTCAGAGACGTGTTCAACCCCGAACATGGTATGTTGAGGCTATAAGTGGGTTTCTAAATGTGACTGACAGATCTGCACAGGAATGTTTGTCTACGACGAAGAGTCCCAGGTTTGCTACTTCAACCCCAGTAGCTTTGAAACCTCAGATCAGTTTTTCCTTGTTGGCGTGGTCCTAGGTCTTGCTATTTACAACTCAACCATTTTAGACGTTGCACTTCCGCCCTTTGCTTTTAGAAAACTGTTGGCCGCTGGTCCCAGTTCTCTTCCAGGGTCTCCTTCTCATTCAAAGCCGACCATGGTCTATACTCTCGACGATCTTGCCGAATACCGCCCTTCGCTTGCACATGGGCTCCGCCAATTGTTAGAGTTTGATGGCAATGTCGAGGAGACGTTTTGCCGTGATTTTGTCGCAGACGTTGAGAAGTATGGAAAGGCCTACCAAGTGCCGCTTTGCCCCGATGGTGAGAACCGACCGGTCAACAACTCAAACCGCAGAGAATTTGTAAGCCTCTACGTTAAATACCTTCTAGATACCTCCGTCGTTCGGCAATTCGAGCCATTTAAGCGTGGATTTTATACAGTGTGTGGGGGCAACGCGCTATCTCTCTTTCGACCTGAAGAGATTGAGCTTCTTGTTCGAGGTTCAGATGAACCGTTGGATATTTTATCACTAAAAGCGGTGTCAGTCTGTGATAATTGGGGCGTCCCAAACCCCGCAGATACAGAGCCAGTAATTCAATGGTTCTGGCAGTCGTTCAAGAATGCAGACCCCAGAGACCAGAGAAAGCTTCTATGTTTTATTACAGGAAGCGATCGAATACCTGCCATGGGGGCAGCCAACCTGGTCATTAAGCTTTCATGCCTTGGTGACGATAGCCTCCGATTCCCGATAGCTCGAACATGTTTCAATATGCTGTCGTTGTGGCGATACAGCTCTCGTACGAAATTTGAGCGGCTACTCTGGAGGGCTGTCAATGAAAGTGAGGGATTTGGCTTGCAGTGATGTATTTGAGCGGCTACTATGAAGGGCTGTCGATGAAAGGGAGGGTTTTAGCTTGAATGCCGCGCCAGGGCTGATTCGAGCTGCTCGTGGTAGCCACAGGGGACAATAGACTAGTTAATTCGGATCAGATATACATATTATACATAAATAAATTGCTTTGGGCCCTACGGCCATTGTCCCAAAGTAATATGACTCCATAGCATGCTGCTCAGCCATATGGTCTGGCGATACTAACGTACACTAAACGCCGCATTTGGTCCTACACCCCCCGTACTTCCATACCAGTATATTACAGGATATCATCAAACTGCTGACCGGGCCTGTGCCAGGATAGCTTCTTCCCGCTTCTTTTCTTGGTTATAAATTCGATGCCTAGCAGAGTCTTTCTCGCTCAGTTCTTGGGCGGCTGCGAGCTCTTCGAGTCGTTCTGCCTCTTCGGGAGTAGGCTCCACTGGAACGGCATTTGTTAGAGCGAGCAATTGCGATAATATCTCAGACTCGTGTCTATGCTTCATATTGATAGTCACAACGCGCTGTTGATTCGAGGTTGTAGGTTCCGTTTGTGTACCAGCCACAGGCGAGGACGGAGTAGGTTGTGCAGTGTCGTCGAAGTAAACCGTCATAAGCGCCGGGCCTTCCTGGTTTGCGGTTCTCTCTAAAGTCATGGATACTGCAGGGTTGTGGTATTTCAGGCGTGGGAGGTATGATTGCCAAAATTTCCTGGTCAATTTAGTATCGTGTGTCCATATTGTGGTCGAGAGATTGGGCATATCTACCTTGGTCCGAAATGTCCATCGTTCATCCTTTTCGCAAACTCCATGTGTAGCTTGGTGACATTCTTAGGCAAAACGGCAGCCCCTGGTCCTAACTTGATAGCAAGCAGCTAAATGTGACTGTTAACTTGTGGCCCAGCATTCGTTTTGAGGATATAAAATACCTTCTGAACCGGGTGAACGTTAGCAATGGATCGATTGTGCCACAACAGAGAGGATGATTACTTACAGCGCGAAGCTTGGTCATCCGCCTTAATATGCTGACCATGTTTGCAAAATGAATGTTCGGGATGCTAAGTAAGACTATGCGGAGGGAAAGGTTGTGAGTTGGTGGACCAAATAATTTCGGTTTGGCGTCGACGTCGGCATCCGGAACATTTCCCCGGATTTTTGGGAGCGCTACTACAATATTTGAGATTCAACTCTTACTCTCTCAGCCTTGCCTCGCGGAAAAGAAACAAGAAACAACGAGATCGCAAAAACGACTTAAAATGAAGCGGTAGTGTCCGACACGTTTAACAATGGCAGGTATACGAACAGGATCTAAACTATCAGCATCTGCTGGAAGAATTAAGCTTTTTGCTGGCTTTGATTTGCCACACTTTCTCTGTCCAGCCCTCCTCTCAAGCACCCGGTCCCTTACTCGGTTTAAGGCATCCACTCATGCTCTGTCGACGCCCTCGCAGCTATCACAGATAAGATGTCTTTCTGTACTACCCAGGACTGCAGCAATAGAAGATTATTCACGCCTTGAAAGCCGAGCCCCCGAATTACCAGAAAGATGCGCCGGGTGCGGGTCGTTTTCCCAAACCTCCGATGACACTGCACCCGGTTTCTATACCTTGACAAGGAGATCAGTGGAGGCCTACCTACAAGGAGATTCGAGGCGTCTTGCGGGCCAATCTATGGACGCCCATGCGTTCGAATCTGCGCTGGGGCAAGTCGATGAGGCTGTTCTCGACTCACTGAAGACCGAGGCGGTTGCCCCAGCACAAAGCATCCCACAACCTACCTGTGATCGCTGCCACAAGCTTAAGCACCATCACTCTGGACAATCTATACAGCATCCGTCCATCCAATCGATTCAAGATACAATATTAGAGTCACCCCATAAATACAACCACATCTACCATGTGGTTGACGCCGCAGACTTCCCAATGTCCTTGATACCTGGTTTGTACCGACTACTCCATTTAACGCCTCAACGATCTATGAATAGGCGTTCAAAAACAGGCCGGTTTTACCACGGCAAGAAGACCGAAATAAGCTTTATTATTACCCGCTCAGATCTCCTAGCCCCTGTTAAGGCTCAAGTCGATTCGTTGATGCCGCGCTTGGTTGAAATATTGAGGGATGCCCTTGGGTCGTTCGGGAAAGACGTCCGACTTGGAAACGTTAGATGTGTTAGTGCACGCAGAGATTGGTGGACAAAAGACTTAAAAGAGGATATTTGGGAACGGGGTGGCGGCGGTTGGATGGTTGGAAAGGTGAACGTGGGCAAGAGTAGGCTTTTTGGGAGCGTCTTTCCAAAAGGGAGGCGCGGAGCTGCTCAGAAAGACCCGTCATTCTCTACGCCCACTTTGAAGCCTACTATGGACACCATGCTGGGGAAACTCGACGGTTCCCTGGGGGACACGGGATTGCTGGACCCCCTTACTCTTCTTCCTCCGGCACTGGAGGAAGTTGACTATCCTGCCATGCCTTTGGTCCACCCCTTACCTGGCACAACGGCTTCTCCAATCCGGGTTCCTTTTGGTGGAGGGAAAGGCGAGTTGATAGATCTTCCTGGCCTCGCACGTGGCGACCTTGAATTACATGTCCAAGAGCCTCATCGGCTGTCTTTGGTTATGCGATCTCGAGTGGTACCAGAGCAGCAGGTCATCAAGCCTCGCCAGTCTCTTCTACTTGGAGGTTTTATTCGCATTACTCCGGTTGACCCGGAATGCACAATCCTTGGTTATGCGTTTGTACCAATATCATCGCACCTAACAAGCACGGAAAAGGCCATAGGAATTCAAACGCAAACGCTTGAGTCTGGGGTTGAGAATATTTCTGTTCCTGGGACTGGTGAAAAGATCAAGTCCGCAGGTACGTTCCAACTCAAATGGGATGTAACAAAGCAACGGTCCGGGCCTATTACCGCGTCAGATGCAGCAGGTATCACGACTGATAGGTTGCCATATTGTATACTATCTACAGATATCCTCATTGAAGGCTGCGGATGGGTGGAGCTTGTATGCCAGGTGCGCAAAAGGCAATTAGATCCATCCGGCGTGCTGGATGGACATGGGAAGGGTGGCAGCAGCAGGTTCGAGCAAACGCCTGCCAATATCAATTGGCCCGAGGTAGAAGTTTTTAGCCCTGATGGAAAATTCATTGCATCGAGGAGGCCAATAAATGGGTGGCTGAATGGAGGGCCAAAAAAACCCGGCTCTAATGTCAAAGGTCGGCCCCGGAAAAGTATGAAAGGTGCGAAAAAGAGGATGAAGGCTTCTATGAGGGAGGCAAGTTTTTAACAAACAGAGCTGTTTCAATGTGAATTTTATACATGTACAATTAGTTATAGAAGGGCTTATTTTGGGGGCGGCGTGAGGGGGTGCAAACGGTGGATAAACCGGAACTTATATATATCTATGTCGGAAACACTCTAATAATTTACAACTAAACAAATACACTGTTCATCTCTCATCATGGGGCAGGAGATGCAGACTTGGAAGCAGCCTCTGGCCCTGCTCCGGCCGCAGGCACAGGCGGCGTCATCGGTAATGGCACAGCTCGTCGGGGCCTCTTCAACTCCTCCATTGTAACGCCATCCAACTTCGTAACTCCAACAACGGCAGGGTCGCCCTTCTTCACAAACTCATACATACCTAATATCAGCGGTTAGCTACGTATCAATACAAGTATTTGCATAACTGAGTGGCGAAGGCTTACCTGGCATTTTGTTCCCAGCCAGTCGGAATGCATCACGTGCCACCTGCTCGTGAATGTCTCCCTTCAACTCAAAGATGACCTTGCTGACTGCAATTCTTGAAGCCCAGTGATCAAAAGAGCCCTTTCCTTTCCCCATGCGAACCTAACAGGCCAATATTAGCAAACAGCCCCTTTATTCCTTGACGTGACAATTGCCGTACCTCGTTTCCACTGCTATACACTCCAATGCTGGCACAAACTCTCTTGAACAATCGGTATCGCATCCCTCGCAGTCTGACCTTTATAGCCTCTTCTCCGTTCTTTAACTGCAACGCACTAACTCTGCGATGGTGGTCGCACATCCGCAATCCATAGTCGCCCCAAACCACGGTTGTTCCGCGAGAGGACCCGCCAGTCGGCACACGAGGCCGGCCTTTGCGAGATCGTTTCTTTTCGGGTTGCGTAGGTAAAAGCCAGTCTCCCAATGCGGCTGGAGTAGTAGAGAAAGCTCTACGGGTTGTGGATGAGGTCAAAAAGGAAGAGGGGGTCGCAGGTGCTTTCGAGAGGGCCGATATGGCTCTGGAAATTGTCGACGGGCGATAGGCCGACGAATTGAGTGTTAGGCGCTCAACACATGCTGATAAGGCGAGTGCTGATGAGATCGGAGCCTTCATCTTTATTAAGTGGTGGTTGTGACGTTGAGCCAGTTCGGCCTATAATTTGTCGTCGAAGTTGAGCCGCAGAATAATAAAGGTTCCAAAAGGTCGGCGCTAAAACGGAACTTTCCCTACCCAACTCTTGCCCATGCAAGCTGGGGTTGCCTTGACGCGTCGGCACATGACTTGGTACGTTCCGCGCCAATCCCAGACGCCCTCTTAATTAAATCGCGACTACCACGAAGCCTACGAGCATCTCAACTGCCAGTTAATTATAGGCAAACTCGACAATTTCAGGACAGGGTTCCTGGAGCATGTGAAGATATATAGCTCTATCTGGCTGAGTTCAATCATTACACTTGTCAAATTCCGTTTTTATACAGTACAGCAGGCTCGGCCAACATGCCTGCAGATATACGGAACTTTTTTGGTGGTAAGGGTGCCGTCCCTGCCCCAAAGAAGGACAAGGTTAGTGGCATCTCTCTGCTGTTATATGAATTTCTCAGGATGGGGCGTGCCTTGTTGGCAGGATTTCACGACGCCGTCATATTTCTTGAGATTGTTGTGCACGGTATCTGATCTTACTCAACTAATATCATTCCAGACTGAAGTTCCCAGTTCACGTCGGAAGCAAACTCGAAAAGTCATAGACGAAAGCGATGGGGATGAAAATGAAGTAAAAAAGATCGCCACTCCAAAGAAATCTGCGCCAAAGAAGCCTACAGATACTATTGCAACGAAAGGCGAAGAGACCACCACAAGTGATTATTTCGCGTCGCGTGGGTCGAAGAAGGTTGCAAAAAGTCCACCGAATCCAATGAAGCTGACGGCATTGTCTCCACGCCCAAAGGCAAGGTCACCAACTGCGAACGTCGGCCCGCAAAACTCGCTAAAGGCCAAGCCGCAACGAGAGGCTTACAAGAACGCCGGAGACAATGACAGAGGTGCATACGTGGATCTTGACGACCCCGATGAAGGCGATGATATTTTTGCTGCAGCTGTGAATACCGGTGCGAGGCGGAAGGAGGAGGATGATTATATGGAGATTGATGGCGACGAAGATGATGAAGAACTGGGCGTGGTCTCAAGAACAACATCCAAACCTAGGGATAAAAGGAATCCGGTGAGGGCAGGATCGCCAGAGAGTGTCACACTGTTGTCCGAGGACGATGAGATTTCTACCAAGGCATCCCGGAACGGCAAGCCTGCTCCGAAAAATAGGAAGCGGAAGTCAGCGTCGTTAGACCCGGAAGACTCTGATGAGTTCGATGCACCCAAGAACGGATCGAAAGCCAAGGATGGGAAGCAACCACCTGCAAAAAAGCCTCGGGCTTCAACAAAGAAGGAAGTTATTCCCGAGAGCGCGGAGATGCAAGCAGTGCTGGATAGTATCCCAACTGTGGAAGCTCCACCTCCTCCATCGAAAAGTGCGGATGGCGAAAAATTCAATTGGAGGAAGGCTGCTGCAGGTGGAGGTAACGCAGGCCCTCCTCCGGGAGCCGGCTCAAAGGAATTGCCGGTTGGGGCGGAAAATTGTCTGGCTGGTCTCACCTTCGTATTTACTGGCCTTCTCGAAACGATTTCTCGTGAAGAGGGGCAGGAATTAGTAAAAAAATATGGTGGGAAAGTAACTGGAGCACCCAGCGGCAAGACGAGCTATGTTGTTCTTGGATCAGATGCTGGGCCCAGTAAACTGGAGAAGATTGCGAAGCTCAAGATAAAGACAATCAATGAAGACGGACTCTTCGCTCTGATTCGTGCGACCTCAGAGCACATGTCACAAACCGGGGGCACAACAAGAGCAGCCGAGAAGGCGCTGGAAAGGCAGAAAGAAGTCGAGAAAAAGATGAAAATTGAAGCAGAGGAAGAGGAAAGGCAAGAACGCATAAAAGCAGCTGAAGCTGAGAAGGCAGCACGTAAAGCTGCTGAATCGCGGGGACTCGCTCCACCTGCAAATAAAAACCTTCCGAGCTCTCAGTTATGGACTGTTAAATACGCACCCTCGAAGATGAATCAAATATGCGGCAACAAAGGCCAGGTCGATAAAATTCAGAGTTGGCTACAAGGCTGGCCTAAGGCTCACAAACTTGGATTTCAACTTCCCGGTAAAGATGGCCTTGGTATATATAGGTCCATTGTTATTTACGGTCCTCCTGGAATTGGTAAAACTACGGCTGCTCATCTTGCATCCAAACTTGAGGGCTACGATGTTATAGAGAGCAATGCCAGCGATACAAGGAGCAAGAAGCTTGTAGAATCTGGCCTACAAGATGTACTCAATAACAGCTCCCTACTGGGCTTCTTCGCAGGACATGAGGAGCCGGTTGACTCTAAAAAGAAGAAAATCGTGCTTATCATGGATGAAGTTGATGGAATGTCTGCCGGCGATCGTGGTGGGGTAGGTGCACTTGCTAAGATATGCAAGAAGACCGACATACCCATCATTCTCATATGCAATGAGTTCAGAATACCGAAGATGAATCCATTTCGTCACGTCGTGGCCGAAGTCCCATTCCGACGGCCTACCGTCGATCAGGTCCGGTCTCGTGTCGCAACCATCTGTCACAGGGAAGGGCTGAAACTGTCTAGGGAGGCCATGGACGCATTGATCGAGGGAAGTAACAAGGACATAAGACAAGTCGTTAATATGTTATCCAGCGCTAAACTGGATCAGACCGCCATGGATTTTGATCAAACCAAATCTATGTCGAAGCAATGGGAGAAGCACGTCGTTTTAAAACCCTGGGACATATGTCACAAGTTACTTGGGAGTGGGCTATTTGCACCATCAAGCAAGTCTACTCTCAACGACAAAATAGAACTCTACTTTAACGACCACGAGTTTAGCTATTTGATGATCCAGGAAAACTATTTGAGGACGAGGCCTCTGATGCCCCCAAACCAGAACTTGTCACCGAGGGAGCAGAGGTTGAAAACCTTGGAACTGGCGGATAAGGCGGCTGAAAGTATCAGTGATGGCGACCTTGTTGATCGAATGATCCACGGCTCTCAGCAACAGTGGAGCTTGATGCCTGTACATGCAGTATTTAGTTCGGTTCGACCTGCGAGCTTCATGTCTGGCGCCGTAACTGGGGAAATGCCGTTCACAACCTGGCTTGGGAACAATAGCAAGCATGGCAAGCTTAGCCGTTTTGTAAAGGAAATCCAGTCCCACATGCGACTCCGGACTTCAGGAGATAGGCATGAGATCCGGCAGCAATACCTGCCTACTCTCTGGACCCAGCTCATCAAACGGCTAGAGACAGAAGGGAAAGACTCCGTTGACGAAGTTATCGATTTGATGGACAGCTACTTCCTAACTCGAGACGATTTTGACGCGATTATGGAACTTGGGGTTGGACCTCAACGACAAGAGTTGGTATCGTTGGAGACTCAGACGAAGTCAACGTTTACTAGGCTGTAAGCTATATCACGTCTGACACACTTGAAGTGGTTAACTAATTTGGTATGAATAGGTATAATAGCCGGACCCACCCGATGCCTTTTATGAAAGCGAGCAATGTGGTTGCTCCTGCTAAGGCTACCAAGGAGATGCCAGACCTGGAAGAGGCTATCGAGGAGAGTGATAATGGCGAAGCTTTGGTCGAGACGCCAGACGACAATGAAGAGGAGGATATGGATATTTCAAAGGATAAATATATCAAGAAACCGAAAGCTAAGAAAGCAGCAGGGAAGAAGCCAGCAGGGAAGAAATCCAAGAAAATGGATGATGATGACGGTGACACCCAGGATGAGGCCAAGCCCAAAAAGCCTCGCGTCAACAAGCCCAAGGCCACTGGTGCCAAACCTAAGGCGAAAAGGTAAAGGGGGGGCTGTTATCTGTGGATATTTCTACGGCTGTGATGAGCCCAGTGGAGTAGTTACTTGTCATACAGCCCAGCGGCGATGATATCTTTTTAGGAATGGAAGTGCCATTCCTGACTTCTTCGTGGCTATATAGCATGTGTTTATCCCTCTGACACCAAGTGCAATTAATGTACATTCAATGTTGATATTCGAAACTCTTGTTGCATGCGTTGCTATTCTAATTTGATCGATGGAGGATTGATATACCGGATTGCTTTGAAAGATAGGCATTCTACTGTGGCTCTTTCTTCTACAGTTTCTGACGGGGCAAGCTAACCCCTTTGTCACCTTCCACCCCCTAAGATTTGTTTGGGTGGTTCGCTTTGCTTGCGCATTGCTTTCCGCAACTCGCTATCATATTACATTAACCCGGTTCTTACCACCATATCTCCCTCACCTACAGCTCAGATCCACATTGCCGTCACCTATAGAGCTGCGATCATGTCGTTAATAACTCGGAGGAAACCAAGCGACTGTATGCGCAGGGAATATATTGTCTCTCAAGGATCTACACCACGTGGACTTGGAGTCATTGTCCCAGAAGAAACACCACTGGAGGGTGGTTCACGACTCGAGCACCTCCCCTCCGGAAATTATGATAGCCCGCAGGTTGAGTCCACCAGTCACGGAGAAAGTTCTTTATATTGGATGCCAGGATCAAGAGCACAACAAACCCTGACGAAAACAATGTTGGATACATACGCACTCATGCGAGGACGCCTGAATCGAGGGGAACGTGGACCACTCTACCAAGAAGGGTTTACCTACAAATCATGGGAACCAAAACCGGAGGACGATGACCCAAAGCTTAGCCCAACAATCCCTTGGGAAACTTTGTAAGGAGACGGTGACATACAAGCGGCGATTCCGAACTAACATCTGCTAGTGACCATGAAGACAAAGAGAGAAAGAGACCACAGGATGCTCCAACCCCAGATCTTGATGGTGCCAGAGAACCAAGAGTGAGAACATTTTCTGAGAGACTCGGCCAAATTGGGTATGTGAAGATCAATGGTAAGGTTACAGACCCGGATAGTAAGGCGGACGTCCTGAATGCCCTCAACGGAATCCCGAGCTGCTCTCCTCGGGTCCCGGGCTTCCATGACCCTCTCCTATCAAATGTCATGAACAATACGGAGCTGAACAAATATTACGCTCAATTCGTTCTCGATGTCGACAATGAAGAGGATCCTGAACGAGACAACGAAGGAAACCCTCTGGGAAACCGCATAAGCCCAAGCACTTTCATGAAATGGGCTGCTGGTGCACGAAAGAAGGATAGACTTAACACAGCTGAAATCGAGGGGGACGTTATGGAACGGGCTAGGCAGGAAGAGTTGAAAGGAGAGAAGCCGCCAGGAAGTCCTCACCCGTTGGTATGGTCTGCTCTCAAACCGCAATATGATGAAGAATCGGGAAGCGTAATCTCCCCAGCATATTCAGTCGAAGAGCACCCAAGCCCACTGATGTCACCCCGAGGTAAGCCGGCGAGGGAGCATCTAGAGGACGGACGCAACTGACAATAATGCAGGAGTTAACGTGAACAACGTACCCGGCATGTTCTATTACATGTTGCCAGAATTCAACGTGCTTCTGGCTCGCTCGGCATTCTATGATGGAGGAATTGATTTATCTCCGGAGGTGTCATCAGAGACTGAAATTATCACGGATGTGAGTATCACGGGCATTTATATTGACTTAGCTAATATATACCAGTGGCAACTAGCAGACGCTCTTGGGAATGGAAACAGAGAGCTAGGAATGCACAGAATTGATGCGATCAAGCTGGAATTCAAGGCACTTGTGGCGGAACGTGATACCGAAATGCGAAAGGCGACGGAAATGATGTTTCAAGTGAACTCGGCGAAGGATACTGTCACTCGATTGGGGGAGATGATATTCGCTCGACGACATGAGATGACGATTCCAAAACGGCATGCCCGAGCAGATCAACTGTTGGGAGAGTGGAAGGAACACTTGTGTCAGCAGACTGCGATGGCCGTGGAGTTGACCAAATCGCTGGGGACTGAACTTGACACTCTCCGTGATGTCAATGTTAAACTCGTTGGGGAACTACAAGACCTTGATGACAATTCGGAGAACGATAAAAGCTGGGCTGAGATTTGATTTTTTGGTCCTTGTTTTGGCTGAGGTTCAGAACGAAAATAGGTCCAGTAGGGAATGGCACAAGGTGGCATATTTGGATTTGAGGTACTGACTGACCCTTATGGGATATCGTTGGGATTTGGTATCAGAAGATGATATTCATTCTTGGGCAAAAAAGCAAGTTTGTCACCAAGGCTACTTATGAAGCCTCGATCCCGTCTAGTATTTACGCTTCTATTATGACGGGGCAGTTTTTGCAAACTTGCCATACCCCTTTTAGGTTCATGGTACAATAATAAAACATGCCGTCCCACCAATTGATCCGAGTCCAACGCACTCCTTGGATGCCGCTAAGAGGGGAGGGATATATATACATTCATAAGAAAACGCCATCCATCATCCCAAGCCTGATATACAATAAAAGTACACTCCAGATGGCGTTATAGATTGTTGAGTTCCTGGGCTCCTCGCTCAGTTATTTCTCACAACTCCGACTTGTGCGGCGCGCATGGTGCGGCCGTTTAACTTCCACCCCTTACGCTGAGTCAACAACACAGTGTTGTCCTCCTTTCCAGCCATTGGTGACATGAACATGGCCTCCATGAAGTTGGGGTCGAACTTCTCCTCAACCGCAGGGTTGATGCGCTCAAGTCCGTGCTTAAGAAGTGTCTGCATCATAATACCCTCGGTCATCTTCAGGCCGTCGTAGAGGCTGATCAAGTCCTGCACGTGCTCGTTCTTTTCAACCGGAGTCAGCTTCTCTTCTGGAACCATCGTCAGAGCTCTGTCCAGGTTGTCGACACTCTCGACTAAATCCTTGGCGAACTTTTGGATGGCGAAGTCCTTTGCGGACTGAATCTCTCGCTTTGTGCGCTCTTGGAGGTTTCGGTAATCGGCGACGGATCTCAGGTATTTATCCTACAGAGAAATGATAAGCATATTTACCAGGGAACGAGAATGCCCCAAACACGGAAGGTAACCGTGGCTGCGAAAGGGTGAAGGCGAATTGAGGATAGCGACATACCTTGAGATCTACGATCTCCTTGTTTTTGGCCTCAAGCTCCTTCGCAGCGGTATCCTCTGTTGCCGCAGCGCCATCTTCAGCTGCCTTGTTGGCCTCTCCGTTGGTTGCGTAGCATCTCGCAGAAAGAGCTAGCCGTGGGCTTTGCGCAACATATTGCGAGGACCTAATTAGGGATCCTGCAAGGAATGGCTTCGGCGCCGTTCGCACTGCTGCCGATCGGACTTGTGTGAGGAGAATTCGTTGAATCATGGTTGTTTTTGGTTATGTTGCAATGATGGAGATGGTCTCTGGAATTTATTCGCGGCCATAACGGACAGAAAATTAGCGTTCTTGGCGTGGAATGGCATAGCAGGGGCGTTATGTAAACCGAGGAAATGCCGAGTCCCGTGAGTTTGTTGGCGTTACGTTATGTTCAATGAGCATTGCAAAAAACTGACTTGGCACCATTAATCAAATTATAAAAAATTATTAATGTATACAATGTAAGATTACTAGTACATGAAATTGATACATTGATTTATTTTTACAAAGTAAGGAGGCAAAAGGTACTTCGCTCTCCCCCTATTCCATCTTTGGTATAATGGGAGTGTTTCGACTACCTCAGCTCAACTCCAAACCTCTCCACCAGTTCCTTTCTAACACGATCGTGGTACTTATTGGCCTCGTCGTTTGTCAATGTCCTCTCCAGCCTTCTGTAATTAATCCTATAACATAAGCTCTTCCTCCCAGTTTTAGGATGGGTGAACTCGTCGATAGCCTGGACGTCTTCCACTGTATCACCTGCAATATCTCGCAAAATTTCCATCATATCGTTCTCATGAAAATCTTGACTGTTCATTTTCGTTCCGCCGCCCGCAGCAGATGATGTAGATCGTAGCCAGAATGCTACGTCCTTATAGCAGGCTGGGTGTTTCGAAAATGGAACGAACCTTTTCATGAGTGCTAAATCATCCGAGACCCCCTTGAATTGTCCGAGAAATCTCTCGTCTCTCGACCAGAACAGTCGAATATCAGGGATTTCAAACAGAAGCATCGCTATCCGCTCCAATCCAATGCCAAAGGCCCATCCAAGTTGGTCGGGCATACCTGAGTTGGTGAAAATTTTCTGGTTGATGACACCCGAGCCAAGAACCTCCAACCAGTCACCCTGCCAGAAAACCTCCAATTCCCATGAAGGACTTGTGAAAGGAAAGAAGGCCTCTATCCAACGGATTCTCAGCGGTTCCGCCGTGGCATCAGCGCCTCCGTTAGATGCTCTCGCACGCGAGAAGATCTCCGCAACCATAAGCTCCAACGATCGCTTCAAATGAGCAGAGATAGCTTCCGACTCGGCGGCGGTGTGAGGATCCTGTAAAGGATTTCTCTTGGCGTGGTGGGGTGGGTTTGGATCTTCAACTTTCATGTCGTGTTTCGGAAGTTTTTCAAAATCTTCCCAGACAGCTTTGGCAATATCGCCGCCTGGAACCTTTGTCCTGTCCCACATACGGGCACCTTCCATTTGGTGGAAAATCGGATAATGGCTGCGATCGATTGCATCTCGTCTGTACACATCGGCGCTTATGAGAAATCCTTCACTTTCATTCCGGCGAAAGGTGTCTGCTTGGTGGGCGCTGGTATGGGTACGCAATACGGTATCTTTATTGACATAGTAAGTGTCTGTCCTACTTCGCCCTGGATGGTCTTGGGCGAATTCGAGTGAATCGAAGTTTTGATGTGTTGTTACGACAGGAAAGAGATTGTTATGGTATTTGTACGTAGGAGCAGGAAATACCGACTCGATTATTTGGCGGGTTATGGAGATGGGGTGGTCCTTTTGTAGGTGCAGTTGGCGCCCAACCGCTGTATTGATTGTCGAAGGGACATTGTGCCACTCATCTGTTTGGTATTTCTTTCCACCAATTTCAACGATTGCGGGTATTTTCGAGGCTTGTGGGAGCGGCGTAGGCGCGACTAGAGGCAACACCAGTTAGTTAATATGTTGAGGCCAACGCAGACGGAGGAATGAAATATACCAGTTGTGATGCGCCTACGCCCCAAGCACGCGTTAACACTGGATCTACTTGATGCCCCTCCCCGTCCTATGAGAATGGATAGAACATCGCCCCCGGCACGTATTTGCAACCTGGTTACTAACGTAGGCCGCATGGCTTGACCTTCAACGGACCATGGACGTCCCGTCGCTACGAGTATTGTCTGGAGGATAGGTATAACAATATAATATCTACGATCGACGTTTCTATGTGACCGCGTTTACATTTATCCGAGACCGGCCATAAATTATCTTAGGGGACTATAGGGACCCGAGAGCCGACCGGACATTAAGCCGAGCCCAGAGGGACGATTGGCGTGCCTTATCTGACGTAGTGTGGCTGATTTCGAATCTGAAAATAATCGAGAATTCCGCCCCAGAACTCTATATAGGGATGATTCAACGAGGACTGCTGTTTTCACCCCCACCTCGACTATAGAAATATACGGAATGCCTCGCGTGGTTCAATTGGCAGTATGACGTCCTCCAAGGCCAACCAGGCGAAGCAAGAGCTGTCGCGGAAGCAAGCATGGGATAGAGCCCATATTCGCTACCCATTCTGGTTTGGAGGCAGCGCGAGTTGCTTCGCCGCATGTGTAACACATCCGCTGGATCTTGGTAAGCTGAACTGGAACCTTTCATATAGATTTATGTGCTAATTTCTTAATAGTTAAGGTATGTTATATGCGATGTTAATGCGCGAACGCAGGCACCCAATACTCGAAAACCCCCCAATCTAACTCCGGTCAAGGTCCGCCTCCAAACTCGCAGCGCCAATGCCCCAACTACCATGATTGCGACGTTTGGCCACGTCGTGAAGAATGATGGGTTTGCAGGACTTTACCGCGGTCTCTCTGCGTCCCTACTCCGACAAATCACCTACTCAACAACCCGTTTCGGCGTCTACGAGGAGCTTAAGGCCGCGGCCACGACCGAAACGTCGACGCCCTCTTTCCCTCTACTAATAGGCATCGCCTCTGCCTCTGGGTTTCTCGGCGGTTTTGCAGGGAACCCTGCTGATGTCCTAAACGTTCGCATGCAGCACGATGCGGCACTACCACCTGCTGAACGGAGGAACTATAAGAACGCCATAGACGGCCTAATCCGCATGACACGCGAGGAAGGATGGAAGTCTCTATTCCGCGGTGTATGGCCCAACAGCATGCGGGCTGTTCTTATGACAGCATCGCAGCTTGCCTCATATGACGCTTTCAAGCAAGCCTTGATCGTGCATACCCCTCTCACAGATAACTTGACTACGCATTTCACAGCCTCCTTCATGGCTGGCTTCGTGGCCACAACAGTCTGTTCCCCGGTGGATGTAATCAAGACCCGAATTATGTCATCTACAGAGAGCAAGGGCGTGGGGAAGCTGCTGAGGGATGTCTGTAAGGCTGAGGGAGTCAAATGGATGTTCCGTGGATGGGTGCCAAGTTTCATACGCCTGGGTCCACATACCATTGCCACGTTCTTGTTCCTGGAGCAGCACAAGAAGATCTACCGAAAGGTCAAGGGGCTTGAGGATGTGAACCTGGCATAATGATAGCAGTGACGAGCAAGGGTGGCCACAAGCTCCACTTCTGTATTATTTACACACATGGCCTGGCGTTCGACCTGAAAGAGAGGCTTACAGTTTAGTGGCCACACCACGCATTGCATATAACGGCGTTATTGTATATATATTTGTATAGACGTCAAGAGGCACTATATTGAATAGACAAGGTGGATTTATTTTGGAATAGACATTAACACTTGTTATATTATGCGTCTATTGCTCCTAATCGATGTGCACCTAACGTGGTACCTTGGATCCGTATCATACGTGTCCCATAAATGACCTTTTTGACGCCCGCTGCCCATGCAATGAGACTTGCAACTGTTGGTACAACGTAGTAAAGCCACCTCTGGCCTGTTGCAAGCTCCCTGCAAAAGATGGTCGAGCTAAGGTTACTCTGTCCCTATGGCCAATTACCCCTTTCTTTTAGCAGGTTACCAGATCAGTAGCAGCTTCGCTACTCAACCTCCTCAATCCCACCCACTCGGTGCTGCTGGCTGTCCATAGGGAGTCGCACCGTATGGAGTGGCAGCGCCTTGCCCTCCCCATGCACTCGCGTTTCCTCCATTACCGTACGGCGTCGTGTAACCTGCATCACCCCAACCAGCATTGCCCCCCGCAAATTCTGGGCTCCGAGGCGCAAATGAATCACCTCCGTTCATGCCATTCTCCATGCCACCGCCATCACTCAACCCCGCGATAATGGTCGCTAGTTTCTGCTGAAGGACCTTAATACCTTCCTGGACAACAGCATCTGGTTCCAAATTTCCAGCACTCTCGAGCTCGAAATAGAAGCTACCAGGGACAGCATCGTAGTCGAAAGGCTCGCCTTCTTGAGCTGGCTCTTCCCAGTCCGCGTATTTAGATTTCGGCCTGTATCCATGTTAGATTTCGCTCCTCCAAGGGTCATCCTGCGCAGGGCCGGGAACATACCATTCTTTAGCTGGATCCTCTTCGAACCAAAGATCCATATGGCGTAATTTGTTATGAGGGTCATACTCGAATCCAACCGCCGCGGTAGGTGCCCACTTTGCATGCTCTTTCGCGATTCCCTTCTTGGCAATGCACTTCATCTTCAACTCTTGCCCTTTCCTCAGCTTACATATCACCGGTCCATTGGCCTGTTCATCCGTAAAGATAGGAATTCCCACCCAGGCATTAGCCTTGAGCGAGTCAACCACCAGATCCCGTGCGTAAACTTTCATAATTTCGTCGCTGTCGCATTTTGCGTTGAGGAACAGAGTGACGCTGCATTGCTCGCAGTATTGTTCACACTCGCAATCCCGGGAGTAGTTGACATCTGCGACATTCTTCGAGTTAAGGGGGATGAGACCAAGGCGGTGGGCTAAGAATTCGTCGGCAAGGACAGAGGTATTCGCTTCGACTTCAACCAGATCAATGGCCATGGTGGGGACTTCTGCCAGGATGACACGACGAAGGGAGTTGGCGAAGGATAGATCGACATTGGAGAGCTCAAAATCCACCCTCAAGTTATCCGCCTAGGTTCTGGAGTCAGCAGTTGCGGCGCAGAGGGAGAGATAGTCAGCGGAGAGGAGGCTTACATCGGATATCTTAACCTGTGGTCCAACAGCCTCATCCAGATTCATGGGATCATAATCCATCTTGGCCGTGCGCGAGGGGGCTCGCGCAAAAGGCTGGACAGAAAGATCAGAGCAGTAAAGCTATGCGGAGTCGCAAGTCTACCAAGCCTCTGCCGTCACCTGCCTCTTGCGACCACAGGGTTTGAAAGACGCGACAGCGGAAGGCGAGGGTTGAGGAGTGGATCAGATCGCTGGTGCTGGTGGTAGAAGATTCGGTGGCTTTGCAACTGTGGCTGCCGCAGTCGTCGTCAGTTGCTGTCGTGTGGGGATGGAAGGGTGGAGTTCCGGTGGTGTTGATATCGTGTAATTTGAAGCTGCGCCGACTGAACAAGGGTGCTGTGCACGATTTGATGGATGATCTAAGGCTCCGCGCCAACCCTTGTCTCGTGTGCAGTGCTTGTGCACGAATGCGCCGCAACGGATAGGCGTCTAGGTTGTGCCTAGCCTGGCCGCGTGCACGCCCCTTCCCACGTTAAATTCAATGTGTCACGTGTTTTCTTTTTGCTGCACAACAACTTCACCCATTACCACTATTTTTCAAAGAGACGATATTTTAGAAAATATAGAAAATACACCGGATAGTAACAACAAAATAATATGTTTATTTTCTCATATATCAGCTAAATGTGTTCGTTGCAACGCATAATTCCCTCTCACGACTCTGTGCTGTACCTGTATCCAGTTGGCGCTGCGTCCCGTGACTTGGCGCCGTGTACGGGTGTACCTTAAGAGTATGGCGGGGGGCGCAGCAGCCCACCACTGGCTCATGACGCTTGCTTCGGTTTCGCTGTCGCCGACTTGCCACCGCCCCCGCCGTCCTCCTTGACTCGATTCTCAACAATTTGCTGCGGCTACTTGGACTTCAGACACCGCCAAGCAGAGATTGGTTGCCCAAACGCCGCCAGGAAAGCCAAAACGGAAGGACGCTGCTGACAGACCTCGTCCGTACCTACCACCCCCTCGTATATATTCACTCTCCCACGCCCACCCCTCAAGACCTCGAAATCCCTACGAACAAACTACAACCTTCTCAGCATACCAACCTTACTGGGACTCCTACTCTCACCACGCTATAACACGACATCTACACTACAAGCACAATGGCAACTCAGTCAAGTCCAGAGTCCTCGCGGGCATCCTCTCGCTCACGCACCCCTCTCAGCCTCGATATCTCCGCAGTCCCGCCTCTCCAGCAGCCTACTCCTCCATCCAATACCCTCATTATCACAAACCTAAACGACCTGGAAATCTTCCGACCTGATAACCTCCAAACCATCAGAGAGCTTATCAACTCCTCGGCGCCTATTCACTCTTGGGCACCTCTCAAATCCTTCCGCCGTATCATCGTATCCTTCTTTGAAGAGGAGTCGGCAATCCGCATACGACAGATCCTCGATGGCGAGCTCATTATGGGCGAGTGTGTGAAGGTGTATTTCGGCCAGCCAACATCCATAGAGACAAAGGACGAACACCTACCCCTGCCAGACGCTGGCAAGCTCTTCTTTATCTCTCCTCCGCCATCCCCTCCGCACGGCTGGGAGGTGAAGCTTGAGGACGCACCAAACAAGCAGGTCCACGCAGAGGACTTGGCAGAGGCACTGGCAAAGCTACACCACAGGCCGAACACGGACCTGCCGTCGTCTCCATTGAGCGAAACCGATGGCGAGGGCCGGAAACGAAGTGGCAGCACTACAATGATCTACCACCCGCAAGACCACGGCGACAGCCCTGCACTACCTGCCATCGCGGTTGAGGATTTCACCGACGAGCCTGAGTCAAACAGTGATATGGATATCGATAGGCCGATTTTGGCACACACATCGAGACCACCCGTCGAGCTGATGTAGGAGGGTCGAATTGGCATTTTAGTTTAGGCGTTGGGACAAGCATGGCATTGGAGGCATTTTATGCGGATGGCGTTTCGTGGTGACATACTAGTTCGGGTGATTCCCAACTATGAACTGGAGCCAACTATGGTGGCTGTATCGGAGTAATAAAACATTTTAATCGTATTATTTGACCCTCATTTTACTCGTATCAGTGACTTTCCACCGACAGCGATATTCACCACAGCGCCATAAAATGTCAAGGCACTATATTTTGACGTTCTTGTACAAGGGCAACTCTCCCGAACGCAATAATAGATGGAACAAAGTAGATTAAGTTTCTCGGTTCATATACATTGTTGCATCTCAACCTAGGTCGCAGCTAGTCTATTGATACACCTCTCCCGTTCTCCAGAACATTCTAACTCTATCTCCCTTCTGACCAGGCCATTTACAAAGTGTCAGTGAGCAGCTTGTTCATCTTCGCGATGCGGGATGAAACGCTGAGGTCGATGGTGCGGTCGCCGATCTCAACAACGAGGCCGCCGAGGATATCGGAGTTGACCTTGTTGGTGACAGTGAGCTTCTTGCCCTGTCCGACGTACTGGGACTTGGCAACGGCAGACTCGAGGCGGGTAAGGGTCTTGTTGTCGAGAGGCTAGTATAACAGTCAGTTTAGATCGACCCGTATTTTTATCGAGAAGGGCAACATACAGTAGCGCTGGTGACAGTAAGCTCAATCTCGCCTCTGGCGGCACCCATCAACTCGCCGAACTTGGCGCAGACACCCTCGAGAAGGGCCAGGCGGTTGTTCTCGGCGAGAGTGTTGAGGAAGTTCTTGACGGTGTCGCCCTTGTCCTGGCCACCGGTGTGCTTCTGGAGCTCAGCGATGATGGCAGACTTGTCCTCGGTGGTGAGGGTAGGCGCCTGCATGATGTTGGAGAGCTTTGGGTCCTTGACGTAGACCTCCTGGAGGGAGTTGAGGGCCTTGGCCACGGTGTCGAGAGACTGCGACTTCACGGCAGCAGTGTACTGTGGGAAGTAAATGTCAGCATCGTCACATGCATTATGGGCATCCAGGCCGCCCGGCGGTTGCCATGGCTAGCCATCGATTCATCGGTATGATGTTATAGAGATCAATTGACGTACCAGAGCACTGGCGTAGGTGCCATCGAGGCCATAGAGGGCGACAGGAGGCTTGGTGTCGGCGCTGGAAGCCGGAGTTGCGTAGGAGCGGATTGCCGGTTGAGCGGCGGCTCTGCGCGCAATTGTCACGCGTGTTGCTGAGGTGTTCGCAGCCCGAACAAATGCCCTTGAAACGTTCATCTTGATGACTGCAATTGTGTGCCTGCGTGGGGTGGAAGTAGTCGTCGGAAAGAGATTCGATGGCTGTCGTCCGGCTACACCTAGGTTTTCGAGGTCTTGGCGTCCGGTCCCAAGCCGCATTGACGCGCTAGGTCTAATTGGGAACATTGGCTTGGCGAGGGTCCAGATATACAATTTAATATGAATTTGAGATCAGAAAACACTCGAAAGTGCATTGAATCTACGCGTACGAAAATCTCTCGACTGCAGAATAATATGACAACATAGACGAGCACTTAAGTTGTTCGCATGGATCGCAGCGGTCTCCCATTGCGCTATAGATTCTCTCGCTCAAATAAAGAGAGCATGTTACCCACCACGGATCATGAACAGCTCATTCTGCTAATACGCCAGCAATCCGTCCCATAAACGCCATAATTCCGTGTCTACCGTTCCTCATAACTCCATTCTGCCATGTAGTCCTAATCACTCCTGAGCATACTCTCAACCAGGTCACCAAGTGGTCCCCAGAAATCCTTGCCGCTTGCTAAGTTGTGCTCATCAATGAAAAGCACGTAGTGCTTGAAGCTTGTGTTCAAATGGGCCTCTAAGCCCAACTCTCTCACAACAGGGTAGTGGTGGCAATATATGTGTGCATACACTCGGTACATCCTCTTGAAAACCTGTCGAATCATCGATGGGAATGATTTCGGGAACGGAACACCTGTAACGATCAATAACTGCATTGCAAAATATGTCAAATAGGTGCACTCACCAATACGGCTTGGGAACACAGCTTCGTTGTCGATGTTGCTCTGAACCCATACCATCAAATGCTCAATATAAGTCGGGGCTGGCATCTTGGTTGGCCGTTTAAAGTTCTCGGAATCTTGCCAGAGATATTCGAATCTGTCTTTCGTCAGAAATATTATACAACTGTGTTGATGGGCATATTCACTCGTCTGTGGCTTTCATCTCTGGGCAGGACTGCGGAGAGCAGAATTCCGTTATCGACCCATAGAGCAGATTGATGTGGTTATAGAAATCGACCACTACATAAGTTAGCCTTGTATTATTCGCAATACTAAGGGGCGCATGGCGACGAACTGTTGACTGCAAGCCATTCGTTCTCATCCTCCCCTTCTGGAAGCTTTACAATCTTCCGAAGGCTCCCACCTCCCAGGGTTGCTTCGGCATATTGGCGTAGCTGATAACTACTCGTCCCTTTCGTTGCGTTCCTTGGTCTGAACTGGTTTCGTGTTCTTTGGTTACTAGAAGACTCCTTGGGTAAGCTGAGGGAAATATATACAGCAGCTTCCAGACGTGGGGGAAATAGCTCCAGCTGATATTTCACAACACTGCCGCCCACGAGCGCCTGGTTGCAAATAGAACATGTTCTGGGATCGGTATATTCGCATGTAGAAAGGTATATTTGAACGCTATCGTAGTACTGACACTGTGGTAATGAAGGAAGTCATCTTGATTGCCCGCTTGGTGGGGTGAGCCCCGAATCTAACATCCCAGCTGTTAGCACAACAATTCATAGCTGAGCGGACACACAAGATCAAAGAAAGATAAAAAGAAGCGAAGAATACGGATATAATGCTAAGGGGATATAAGTACCTTTAACAAATAGAAACCTCGAGACCTTCGTTCTTGATCTGTGGTCGGACGTGGGTGAGTTGCAGTTCTGTTTACTTGTGAACCCTGGACAGAGCAACAATCATACTACGTACGATAGACAGGGGTGGGCCTTTGCGCCTGACATATTAGGCACACATAACTGGAGCTGGTCCGGTGTACTCGTACCTCATGACGGCTCCCTTTGGCGTCTTTTAACCATGGTTGCAGCGCTACCTGCGTCCCATTATTCGTAATTTATTGAATAATATAACTATGTTAATATATCAATTAAATACAGCGCGTCTCCAATTGCATCCATGAGCGCCGTCGCAAAGCTCCTTCAAGTGGAAGGAGCGATCTTAAACAGACCCCTAAGATGCCTCCGCCTACTTCAAACATTCGAGTCTGCGTAGAGTGGTCACAATCGACAGTATTCGCAGGCGAGGAAGTCGGATGCAAGATAACATTTAAGAATGTTGCCGCCATACCAGGGACTCCACGCATTCCGCCAAACTCTGGAGCCCATGGACCGTCCCCATTGGGAGAGCGACACCGAAAGACAAAGACGACGACATCCTCACAAATATCTGATGGGCGGGGAAGGGCAAGCAATGTCTCTAATTCACTTTCATTGCCCCACAAACGTGGGCATCGTTCAGCATTATCTCTGAATGTTCCAGCGTCAGGGAAATTCCAGCAGCCTGATGCACGCCTAGGAAACGACAATGTCTCCGAGACCGCCCCCCGAAGTCAGGGCCATAGCCACCGACGGTCTGTTTCAATCATATCATTAGGGGCGAATGAAACCGCTGGTAGTGATATCTCGGGTTCAAATTCAAATGAGCCCCCCCGAGTTCCATTTAGACGGCATGGAAGGGCGGCCAGTCTGCAGATTGTGCCTCGCCGGCAGCAACCAAACGGCAATGGTCCTAAATCAGCATCAGCATCAGCGCCGCCCCATAGGTCGGCAACTCAGCCATCACCATTATTTCAGAACCATTCGTTATCGGATATATCAACTTTGCGAGGAGAACTTGGGCCACATAGAAAGTCAACCAACAGCTTGGACACCCTAACATCTTCAAGCGCACCGGCTGCACAAGGATTTCGAGCCACCAGACGACAAGCGTCCGCGTCGCCTTCCCAACAAGGCTTCAGGTTTCCCAACACTACGTTTAGATTTCCGGCCATAAACAGCCCAGGGGGTGATGAACAGTCGCCAATAGACGCTACAGAGAATGACCAGAATGGTACCATTCACAGTCCAAAAGCGTCCAATAGTTTCCTCGCCCCCCCATCCAAAGATGATACAGCTCCGGTACGGGACCCAACCACGCTCGCAGCTCGAATACTCTCGCCTATGAATAACAGCGGCGAGACACCCAGGAGTAGTGGCGAGTTTTACTCTCTGAGTAACCATTCAACCGAAACATTGGCGTCGGAGTATATTCCTGCTCGTGCAGGACTCCTCGGATCCCGTTCAGACCACACTCGCCAGGCTTCAGTAGCGTCCGATGTAGGTCAATACCGGCCTACTGTCGAAAGTCTCATGATGGGTTATGCACAAATCCAAGGTTCCTTCACCCTTGATGGCTCCTTGATCGACCAGGAACCATTTGAAGAAGTCAAAAGGAAAGGGGTCGTTGGTGGCCAAGGTGGTGGCGTGATTGGTGTCGAAAAGAACAAGAGGGAAAGCGGTTTGCTCCGTGGATTTGGCTGGGGCAATATCAGCGAATCGTTAGGCGGTCTCCTGGGCGGGAGCGATCTCAGCAGTATCAGAGAAATGCGAGGAATTGCTAGTTCACGATCGGTTCCCCTTTTGTCGACTCCTCAGTCCATCCTTTTTGTTGACTTGAGATTGGCGCCTGGGGAATCAAAGTCTTTCCAGTATAAATTTAAACTGCCGAGAGGACTGCCGCCCACACATCGAGGAAGGGCCATCAAGATATCTTACCAGCTAGTCCTCGGGACCCAAAGGCCGGGAGGACTAAAAGAGCAGCAGATAAAGTCGGTAGAATTGCCATTCAGGGTACTTGGGAGTGTGAACGATCGCGGTGAACTCCTTGGTCACGATCTAATGTCGCCCTATATAATTTTGAAGGACCAAGCATCTATTCGGTCTATTTCGGGTCCGGCAAGTAACGATGTGGAGCAATCGTCCAAGGCAGCGGCATCAAGAAAGAAAGCTCAGTCATCACACGATGAATTTCTCTCATACGTGGATGACCTATTAACAAGGCCTCGCCAGCAACCGGACCTTTCGCTCCTGTCTCCAACAGCGCCTTTGCAACGGCGTCGACTCTCAAGTATACCAGGGCCTGCTTCGGCAAAAGAAGCCATTGACATGGCGATACTGCGAAGTAATCTTGCAACGGACATGCAGCAGAGCGCAAATCGTTTCGAGATCGCCCGCGGCGGGCAAAGAATTGCCGTTGTCATGCTCGCTCGGCCAGCATATCGCCTTGGAGAGACCGTGACGGCCATTATTGAGTTCGCTGATGCAGAAATTGCATGCTACGCCGTGCACGCATCGCTAGAATCATCTGAAAAGGTAGATCAGTCGATAGCGTTGCGGTCAGACGCCAGTATAAACCGTGTCACCCGTAAGACGCACGCCTCACACTCGGAATCTGCACTGTTTGCAAGAAGAATCGTATTCTCGCCATCGATACCCGTAGCTTCAACACCAAGCTTCATCACCAGTGGGGTGTCCCTGGATTGGAAGATTCTAATCGAGTTTGTAACTCCACGAGTCGATCGCACAAAAGAGGGGAACCCTACTTATGACTCGGACTTGCTTGAAGAGGTTTCGCGAGATGACCGTGGCGCTGTGTTAGCAGCAGCAGAGACATTGAACTGTGAGAGTTTTGAGATTGCGGTGCCTCTCCGTGTTTACGGCGCCCTAAGTTCAACTGACAAAGAGGGCGTGGAAGAGCATAAGGTATGACGAGCCTATACCAATGGAGATGACAGATGGAGATGTAGCGAATGGATATTAGCCGGCAGTCTCTAGAATAGAGTAATTAATGCCTTCGAGGCGGATTTGATAGAAGTTATTTCTACTGTACTGTACATCTACCCGTGATATATTGTTGCCAAGGAAACGAACGGGTTGTTGAGTGGGCAGACTGGATTAGATATCGGCAAATCGTCATCCGACAACCAAAGGTTCGGATGCTCTGTAAAAGAGTAAATAGCTGTGAATTAATCAACTGGTGGTATTAATATCAAACAAGTAGTGTACCCGGAAGTCTGGTTGTTAGAATCATCGTGCAGACTCCAAAGAGCTTATAGTTCTTCCACCCCGGAATTGCAGGCATTATATGTAATCACCTCCACCCTCTAAAACACTTCGCTTGGTGAACAAACTGCCAGCCTTGCCCCACCATCAAGGACCTTCCCAACTTCACCAGGATTAATGACCAGAGCCGCATCTCTCTTTCACTATAGGATCCTTCCAGCGCAAGCTGCACCGACATATTTACTTTAGAGCTAGCAACATCTTAGCTCCTCTGCGAATACCACCACGACCGTCGTCGTCGAATCGTTGACGCCATGGCGCTATCCATCGCCGAGCTGGACGCGACCGTCCGAACCTTCTATGAAGGCCGAGGAGAGCAGGTAAGTTAGCTGGCATCTCCTGGCACTCATGATCGTCTGGAAATGATCACTAACTCATCGATGAATAGCAAAAAGCTGCTCAGGCTACGATGAACCAGGTAAACAGTTCCCCGCCCCGCGAAGCTTCGGCCAGCAGCTAATATCTCGGCATAGTTCAAAGAAGATCAAGATGCTTGGCTGCTTGTTGATAAGATACTCCAAGAGGCTACATACCCACAGACAAAGTGTATGTTCCGGTCCCCTTGCGATGGAGTTATTTTAGGGCACAGCTAACGGATTTAGACCTTGGCTTACAGGTGCTCGACAATGTGATTATGACGCGTTGGAAGGTCTTACCAAAAGAGCAGTGTCAAGGTGTGTCTTCTCTACTGCCCCTCGATTCAGCTTGATGCTGACTGTGTCCAGGTATCCGCAACTTTGTGGTTAACTACATCATCCAATGCTCCTCGTCGGAGGAGTCTCTGAAGACACAACGGACCCTTCTCAACAAGCTCAACCTCGTCCTCGTCTCTATCCTGAAGCAAGAATGGCCTCACAACTGGCCGACGTTTATCAACGAGATTGTTTCGTCCTGCCGCACGAGCCTGTCTATCTGCGAAAACAACATGTCTATATTACGCTTGCTTTCAGAAGAAGTGTTCGACTATTCGGCCGATGCCATGACATCTACGAAGACCAAGAACCTGAAAAGCACCATGTGCCTCGAGTTCTCGTCGATTTTCTCACTCTGCAACGAAGTTTTGACTACGGCCAACCAACCTAGCCTCATCAAGGCAACCCTCGAGACACTCCTTCGATTCTTCAACTGGATTCCCCTGGGCTATATTTTCGAGACGCCAATTATCGACACCCTCCGTACTCGATTCCTAAAGACACCAGAGTTCCGAAATATTACACTGAAGGGTCTCACGGAAATCGGTGGTTTGAAAACGGAGGGCCACGGCCTGTACGACGAGAAGCAGGTCCAGATGTTCACCGAGGTCCTGACCACCATTTCGGAAATTATTCCCCTGTCGCTGGATTTGAAGTCCACATACAGCTCGAGTAATTCGAAGGATCAGGAGTTTATCCAAAACCTAGCGCTATTCCTGTGCAACTTCTTCTCCGTGCACCTCAATCTCATCGAAAACTTACCAAACCGAGACTTCCTCACACATGCGCACTTCTATCTTATTCGCATTTCTCAGATAGACGACCGCGAGATATTCAAGATCTGCCTAGAGTACTGGACTAAGCTTGTTCAGGAATTATATGAGGAGATGCAGTCGTTACCAATTACAGATGTGAACCCGTTAGTCAACATGGGCGTCGGCGGCCTATCCAACGGTGGAGCATTGAACCCGAATGTACTGGCGAATTATCCATTACGGAAGCACAAGTACAACGAGGTGCTCTCAAACTTGAGGACAGTCATGATCGAGAAGATGGTTCGTCCAGAGGAGGTTTTGATCGTGGAGAATGAGGAGGGAGAGATTGTTCGCGAATTCGTCAAGGAGAGCGACACCATTCAATTATACAAGACTACACGCGAGTGTCTGGTTTATCTCACGCACTTGGACGTCGTTGATACCGAAAATATCATGACCGAGAAGCTCTCTCGCCAAGTCGACGGCAGCGAATGGTCATGGGCGAACTGCAATACGCTGTGCTGGGCTATCGGGTCGATTTCAATGGCCATGAACGAGGAGACCGAGAAACGTTTCCTAGTTACAGTCATCAAAGACCTTCTTGGCTTAACAGAAATGAAGAGGGGGAAGGACAACAAGGCTGTCGTCGCCAGTAACATCATGTATATTGTCGGTCAGTACCCGCGTTTCCTGAAGGCTCACTGGAAGTTCTTGAAAACTGTCGTGAACAAACTCTTCGAGTTCATGCACGAATCGCACGAGGGAGTTCAGGATATGGCATGCGACACCTTTATCAAAATTGCTCGGCAATGCAAGCGTCACTTTGTCGCCCTTCAGCCAGGCGAACAAGAGCCGTTTATTGAGGAGATTGTGAGGACAATGCGGAAAATCACTTGCGACCTATCTCCCCAGCAAGTCCACACATTCTACGAGGCGTGCGGTTACATGATCGCTGCCCAGCCACAAAAGAATGCCCAGGAAAGGCTGATTGCAGAGCTGATGTCCTATCCAAATGCTGCTTGGGATACTATTATTGGCCAAGCCACGGCAAACCCAGCGATTCTGCAAGACGGAGACACGATTAAGGTCATCGGCAATGTCATGAAGACCAACGTATCCGCCTGCACATCTATCGGAAGCTATTTCTACCCTCAAATTGGGAAGATTTACCTTGACATGCTTTCCATGTACAGGGCTACCAGTCAGATGATTTCGGAGGCAGTGGCTAGAGATGGCGAGATTGCTACCAGGACGCCCAAGGTCCGTGGCCTTCGCACGATCAAGAAGGAGATCTTGAAGCTTATCGAGACTTACGTAGAGAGAGCGGATGACCTTGAGATGGTACGCACCAACATTGTGCCGGCCCTGTTAGACGCCGTCTTGGTCGATTACAACCGCAACGTGCCAAATGCTAGGGATGCCGAAGTCCTTAAGGTCATGTCCATCATCATCCAGAAGCTCTCCGGTCTCATGGAAGATCAAGTGCCAGTCATCATGGAGAACGTCTTTGAGTGCACCCTGAACATGATCAACAAGGATTTCTCCGAGTTCCCCGAGCACCGTGTGGAGTTCTTCTCGCTGCTACGCGCCATCAACATGCACTGCTTCCCAGCGCTCCTCAAGCTGGATAACCGCCAATTCAAGTTCGTCATCGATTCCTGCATGTGGGCGAGCAAGCACGACAACCGCGAGGTCGAGTATGCGGGTCTCAATATGTGCCTCGAGCTCATTACAAACATGGCCGACACTGACCCGCAGACTTCGAACGCTTTCTTCCAGCAATTCTTCCTTCCTATCCTCCAGGATGTCTTCTTTGTTCTCTGTGATAACGACCACAAGGCCGGGTTCAAGTCGCAGTCAACACTTCTTTCGCGGATGTTCTACTTCGTTCATCCAGGTGACGGCACCCAGCCCAAGATTCAGGGCCCTATCTATCCGGCCGACCAGGCTCCATCGGGCACCAGCAACAAGGACTTCCTTGGTGGATTCGTAGCAAACCTACTGCAGACCGCATTCACAAACTTGGCACCGTAAGTCTATCATCCCCCGTTTCCATCGCATCTACTAACTCATCTTTATAGTCTCCAAATCAAATCCTTCGTCGAGGGCCTCTTCACCCTCAACCACTTGACCGACAAGTTCAAGCTCAGCCTGCGCGACTTCCTGATCCAGCTCAAGGAGTTCTCGGGCGACAACACCGAGCTATACGCCGAAGAGAAGGAGCAGCAGGAGACCGCCGCGCGAGCTGCCGAGCGCGAGCGCCTATCGAAGGTCGGTGGGCTCCTAAAGCCATCTGAGCTCGACGAGGATGATGAGCTATAAACGGGCAGTTGGGCGTAAGGTAGCGACGTTCGTTCGTTTGATCCCCCCACGTCTCTCGATGGTCCGGAGGTACTGCTCTATGATAATGAGGGCGTTCATAAGTTCCCGCTTTGATTTTTGAGTCTGAAAAACGGGGGTTGGTATTCTGCCGGGCCCCGATGATTTTTTATTTTCCTTTCTTAGAGTTGATATGTGGCAGCGAGGAGGGGGGGGCTGGGTGGCGATGAGGGGGTGGAGGGTCACGATGGATGGATGAATGGATGGATGAGGATGATGCCGATTCTTTCACGGTGTATGTAGTGCCTGGAAAAGATAATTAACAAGCACAGTGGTAGTTATGGTAGTAAATGATACCGTTGGTTGACGTTTTATCGTCGATGCAATTTATTCTGAATGAGGCTGGTTTTTATGTTACTCGTGTGATAGCTGATGTAGTAGTGATGCTTTGGATTGATGTGATATTTTGATTCCTGTCTGTTAAAAGAGTAGGTCGGTTTGATCGTGAGATTGTAGACATCGGGGTAAATGATTTTGTTGGTTGGCCCTTTTTCGTAACCTCAATTTATATATCCTATTTACATTCATTTAATACTAAAATGCTACTTTGGCCAAGAATAATTGCAAACATGGCGAATACAAAATCAAAATACTATTGTACAAGATCCCAAAATAAATAAATAAGAACCCATCAACTATACATGTAACCAGAATCTACACTCCCAAGTTAACCCAAAAGGTTGGATCGATTGTTCGCCCAGTAATGGTATGTGCAGGTTTGGGCGATTATTTTGGTGGACGGTGAAATGGAATCGGCTCTCTACGGGTACAAGTAGCCGAATAACCTAGAACTCCCATCAAAAACGGATCCGAACTGGTGTATCGGTAACATATCCGCCTCTCATGATCACTGATCAGAACCCGCGGTTGCGCGGGGTTCGACTCCCCGGTTCGGAATACTTCAGAACCATCTACTCTCAAGTAGATAGCGTCATATTTTTTTGTGTTTTTTTTTCTATCTACCTACATTGTGTATTTGGAATTAGGCCTTTTTTTTTGACTGTTTATTGAATTCACGATGCACGAGGGAGATAGAAACCCCTTTTGTGTGTGTGTGTGTATGACCCCGCAAATGCATGCTGCTGCTGCTCCCCAAGGAAAAAATAAAATAAAAAACCCGATAACTGGATGGCACACAAGGCTGATATCACGTGCACCTGGGCGCTTACTTCAAACACTTCCCTTCCGTGGGTTTTGTTTGACGGGAGCGGGAGGTACAAATGGTCAGGTACTTCAGCCCAGCCTAGCCCAGCCTTCCCAAAACATCCTAATTATAGCAACTGTTGCAGTGTCATTCTGAGACGATAACCCTCTACTTGCATGGCCATCACGATAATCGTGGTAATCGTGGTAATCATTACCAAGCTGGCTCAACTGTCACTGGCGTCTACTGCGCCTGCAGTTATGTTACATTTACAGTATTTTACTGTAAACTAGCCTTCTATTTGATATGGAGTGCGTAAAAGAAAAGAAGAAAACCAAGATTATTGCCAGCGAATCCTTGATCCTTCGCATCCTTTCTGCAGATGCTATTTACCCGTACAGAGTATAGACTGAGAGACTCCCGCATACTATGGTGGCTAGCCCTCACATCAGCTTACGACGACTGCTTGCGGCGCAGGCATAGTTTGTTCCGGTTGCTCCGCTCACGCCGCATCAACAGTGGCTTGGCTGGATTGTGTGCCGGCCTTTTGTGTATGCCGTGCGGTACACGACAATAAATCCTGTGCAGACTTGTTTACGGAATCACCAACAATATACATACATGCCAGTATACATGCCAGTATGCATACCATATCCCCCTCCAGAAACTCGCTATATTGCGCCAAGTTTACCCAAACAGTACGGGTCGTTCATAGCCCTTTAGAGGTGCCCAACTGCCGTAATTACCACAACTCTACTGTTCTCTACTGTACTCTATGGCGCTTTACTGCCCTACCAACCCTATCAACCCTACCAACTCTGCTAACTCTACTAACACTCCATACTAACTCCCCACTGTAACGGCGGCCAAGACGCCGTTGTGGATGTCTGGTGGGTACCGTGGCGCTGTGGTGGTAGCCATGTACACCCCCGTACACCCCCCAGGGAAGGCTGTGTCGGCTGGGCGGCATGTTGATAACCAACCAAACCTCAAACCTGAGACTTGGGTCTCCCCAAACCAAAACTCAACCTCTTTCTATTATGCTGTACTGTTCCCTCGTTCCTCTCTACACATCCTTACTCTGTTAATATCCTCCTCGTTATTTACAACATCTATTACTCCTTTGTCGCTCGTTAAATCAAAGGCTTCGAACGCCTGAAACATAACAAGACCCCTAGAGCGCCTGGGCCACACCTTGCTGGAGATAACGAACAAACACTCGCTGCATGACCGATATATAATTGCCATTAAATTGCCCTGGGGTTGGGCTATTCGTCCGTTGCTCGCCGAGTTCGGACGCGTGGTCTTGGACCAGTGTATATAGAATCATATTGCCTGCGTTATGAGGTTATTAAGATGCATCGCGGCGGCCCTCGTCAGCGCTGGCTTCTCCCAATTCGCCCAAGGTATGTTTACTACCAGCAGTCATTCGGCAGGCAGATCCTAACAGACGATTCAGCACATTCCGTCAAGCGGGCGCCCTTATCATATCTCTCGATAGTCGATGAACCGGTAATACACACGCCGTCGCATCGTGTGCATGCGTATTCAACCTTCGACCTTTCGTTCCATCTCCATGGCCGACAGCAGTATATCAAGCTGACGCTGGCGCCCAACGAAGATGTCATAGCCGAGGGGGCAATGGTGAACTATATTGGGGAAGATGGGGAGGTGAAGAGCGTGGAACTGATAGAGCGGTCGGATCACAAGGTCTTCAGAGGCCAGGCGTGGGTTCGCACTCACGAGGACACACAATGGACCCATGCGGGGTGGGCGAGAGTGATGATACACCGGGACGGCGAGAATCCGCTTTTCGAAGGCGCGTTCAGGATCGATGGGAACCATCATCATATTCACCAGAGGAATAGCTACGTCGCGATGAAGCACGAGTTGGACCCCTATGTGGAGGATGACAGGGAGGACCTTATGGTTGTCTGGAGGGATTCCGATATCACGACCGAGGAATCTGACAGAGGAGAGCTCAAGAGGGATCTGAACGCGGCATCATGTCTGTCTGACGAATTGGAGTTTAACATGATGCCCGAGCACCCGATATATACTCAAGCTACCACTCGCTCTACTATCATGAGGAAAGGCGAATCTGTCTGGGGATCCATTTCGACGAGATCGATATTCGGCAGAGATATTGACCCCACCGGAAACCTACCTGGAAACGGAGCAGGTGTCAACCTTTTGAACAGCATTGGAAACCCAGCTGGCTGCCCCACCAATCGAAAGGTCGCTCTGGTTGGAATCGCGACGGATTGTACGTACACTGCTTCTTTCAACTCGACGTCGTCCGTACGCCAAAACATTATCGGCCACATGAACTCGGCATCGGAACTGTACGAAACAAGCTTTAACATCTCCCTCGGGATTAAAAACCTCACAATCATGGAAGCTGGATGCCCTGGAACCCCCCAGACCAATACACCATGGAACCGAGACTGCAACTCGGGACTTCAAATCCAAGACCGCCTTAACCTCTTCTCGGCCTGGCGAGGCTCCAAGTCAGACTCCAATGCTTACTGGAGTGAGTCTACCCCTCGTAATTGATAATTGATTTCTAACATATCTTAGCTCTCCTCACAACCTGTGGCACTGGCTCAGCCGTCGGCCTTTCATGGCTCGGCCAAGCCTGCGTCAACACAGCGCAATCCTCAACCCAAGAAGGCACCAACGACACCGTGTCTGGCGCCAATGTAGTCGTCAAGACGGACACTGAATGGCTGGTCATCGCCCACGAAGTCGGACACACCTTTGGCGCCGTCCACGATTGCGACTCCACTACCTGTAACGACGGCAAGACCGTCGCAGCACAACAATGCTGCCCTCTCTCCACCGACAGCTGCCCAGCAGGTGGCAAGTTCGTCATGAACCCCTCGACCAGCCCCGGCATCACCAACTTCTCCCCCTGTAGCATCGGCAACATCTGCAGCGCCATCGGCGGCCAGTCCGTCAAGACGAACTGCCTGAGCGATAACCGCAACGTCCAAACCATCACCGGCTCTCAATGCGGCAACGGCATCGTCGAGATGGGCGAGGAGTGCGATTGCGGCGGTGAAGGTGCAGATGGGTGCGGCGACAACCCCTGCTGCGACGCCAAGACGTGCAAGTTCAAGACCGAGAACAACGCCGTCTGCGACCCCTCCACCGAAGACTGCTGTCTCGAGACCTGTCAATTCGCAGCCTCCACCGCCATCTGCCGCTCCTCAACCGGAGAATGCGACCCCGAAGAAAAATGCACCGGCAAGTCAGCCTCGTGCCCAGCGGACGTCCACAAAGACGAAGGAGACAGCTGCGGCGCCTCGGGCGACGGCCTGACCTGCGCGAGCGGCCAGTGCACGTCGAGGGACAAACAATGCAAGACCCTGATGGGCGAGCAGTACTACCAATGCAGCAATGATGGGTGCCAGCTCTTCTGCGCCACCGACGCCTCGCAATACGTGTGCAGCGGTCTAACCCAGAATTTCCTCGACGGCACAAAGTGCGGCGGCGGCGGGAAATGTAATAACGGCGTGTGCAAGGGTTCAACTGTCGGCGGCCGCATCAAGGAGTGGGTCGACGACCATAAACCCCTCGTCATCGGACTCAGCGCCGGAGTGGGCGGACTGTTGCTGTTGGCGATCATAAGCTGTATCTTCAGCTCGTGCAAACGCCGAAACTCGAAACGCAAGTACGTCCCCCCGCCTCCTGGGACGGGAAGGAGAGGCGGACCAGGGTGGGCGCCGCAGGGACAGGCGAGAGGGTATGCGCCTGTGCCGATGCCGCAGGGTGGGCCGAGGGGACAGGTGCCGATGGCGCAGATGGGCGCGCCGCCACAGTATGAATATGGCGCCGGCGGACAGCAGTATGATGCCGGGTCGTGGAGTGTGCCGCAACGGGCGTATGGGGGACCGCCGGTGCGGTATGCGTAGTGTTTGCGGCTGCGTTTTTTGCACGTCTTTGTGTTTTGTTTGCGAAAATACTCTAGCATTGCGTGGAATTGGAAGGCTATTGGGTTGGGACCTTTTATTATTTGGGTTTTTGCATGGGATGGGAAGGTGGGAACGTACGGGTTACATATTTATTGTCTGGGAGAGGAGGGAGATAGATAGGATGTCCACGGCCTTTTGCATAGGAATGGATGAAAGGTGTCATGAATACACGAATTACCTATACCTAGCTCCTCATCGTCGTCGTATCGTATGTCGTTATTGCCGTGAT
>LNAR01002057.1:0-55776 GCA_001630585.1 Pseudogymnoascus sp. BL549 | reverse complement strand
CCCCCGACCCCGCCGCCTCCCCCCACGACACCTCGCGCCAGTTCTTCAGGGGAAAGAGATGATGATACGAGCGCGCGAGATGCGTGCTCAGGATCAGGGTCAGGCCGCACGCGGGACACTCGGCGGGTAGGGCGCACACCTTGCTCCCGCAGCGCGAGCACAGGTACCCGCCTGCTGAGAGCCGGGAATGGCACGCACACAGCGTTAACGCCTTTGCTACCGTGCGCGAGGGGAAGCCCATCATGAGGAGACTGGACTGGTTCTGCTCCTTCGCGCGCGTCGGGGGAGGGGTAGTGACGCCCATGAAGAGGGTGCGGAAATGCTCCTCATGGAGGGCGACGTTGTAGTCCCCTTTGGTCTTGGTGCAGATGTCGGAGAGGATGGCGACCTGGGCCGCTAGTCCGATGGCGGAGACGCGGATGCGGTCGCTGGCGAGCGAGGAGATGGTGGTGTGGATGTCGCCTGGGTCGGAGGAGAGGAGCGCGCCGGAGATGATGAGGACTTCGCGCGTGCCGTGGCTGGGGGCGTGGAACAGGCTCGCGCGCGCCATCTCGAGGGCATTCTGCAGTGAGGGGCTGCCCTGCGGGTCTTGTGTGCGTAGCTTCCCCAGGGCGGAGAGGTGCACGGTTGGGGTGCCGGAGAGGGGGGAGATGGGCTTGGCGAGGCCGTCGCGCATGCCGAGGATGCCGAGCTGGGAGATGGGGTTTTGCTCGAAGAATTCGGTGATGAAGGAGGTGGCGTAGCGGAGGGTGAGGAGGTAGCGCGTTGGGCGGAGGTCTTTCTCCGTCATGGCGAAGGAGAGGTCGAGGATGAGGACAAGGTGGCGGATGATGCCGCGCTGGAGGGGGGTTGTGTCGCGGAGGAGTCTAGGGGGGCAGGGTTAGCCGTGTCTGTTTCTCAAGCTCTATATATGTTGGTGACGCAAGAGAAGGGGAAAAATGTGAACATACCTCTGCCTCTTCCCAGCCTCCAGCAGCCCCTCGACTGTGGAACTCAAACTCCCATCCGCCCCTTCAACCACCGTGTCCCAACTCCTCTGTATATCCTCCCACGCCGCCCTCCTCCTCCCCGACTTCCCCTCCTTATCACCCCCTCTTGCCGCATCGGGACCCTTCACCGGTCCGCTCGAGCGAGTCGCGTGCCGGCCTGTGCCGCCTGATGGCGCTGCGGTGGGGAGATCATCGTCTGAGAGGTCCTCGACGTACTCGCCGTCTGAGTCTGCCATGGAGGGGGTGGGGGCATGCGGTGGTGGCGGTAGGACTGGTAGGAGGTGTTTGACCAGGTGGATGGGGTGGTGTTGGAGTAGTGGTGGTTGTGGTGGTGGGTTGTTGAAGTTGAAGGCTGCTTATTGTGGTTTGGGGTTGTTGGAGTGAGGTAGCCTTGTCGGCGAGGCGGAGGATAAATGTTAAAATATGGGGACTAGCCGCCGCGACATCTATGGACAGGGTTAATTTTAGAGATAACGATGGCTACAGCATCTGTGATGACTTTTATATCTTTTTCCTTCAAATTTATACAGAAGATACTTCCAATTGGTACTTCAGACGCCTATATCACCAATCGAGAGCATACAACGTCACCGTAAATCACTTGGCGTTGAATCATATTCATAGCTTAAGACGACCACTCTAATTAAAATCATTGCTTCATTCTTCCCATATATGCTACGAAGGGTATATAATCCAGGCCACTACTTGACCACCCTCTCCCCTTAAAACAAAGTCCACGAGCAATCCGTCCCCACGTCCCCTGGGCACGTCGGGACCCTCTATCCCTAGCTCGACACATCAACATATTGATATAGAAGGCATATTAGTAACCTATGTTGTGTTCGCGCGTTTGCTTCTTTTCCTTCTTCCTCCCCACTAGCTTGTCAACCAGCGAATGAATTATATCCGCCTCGTTTGGGATCTTCGTCGAACCGTTAAACTCTTAAACTTCTTTGTACAGAACCCCCACCCCCCACCAAAAACTCCTCGAATGCCAGGTGCCAGATGCCAGATTAAGGTATAATTCTTCTTTCTTTTAAGGATAGTTAACCGCTGGCATTGGCCAGTCGTCCTCGGTGATGCTCGACCAAAAGTACCAGATGGTGACAACAGACAGAAGGGTGAATAGCGTCTCGAAGATGGCTCCGTCGATCTTGCCGTCGGTTCCGTGGCAGATGTGGGTGCTGATGACATAGTTGAAGATTTGACCAAGAATGAAAAAGAGTGCTGCAGCTCCGAGGTAGATCATTGGCTTCTTCTCGCCAAGAACCCTCAGGACGAGGATAGACTCCAAAATGAAGAAAACTGCGAGGAAGATGATGGGCGCGAGTTGGTAGAGAACGTAGAGCCCGATGTTACGGTGGTTACCGGTCAAGCTGCTGTCGAAGTGGCCGGTCCATGAGAAACCAGTATCCAGAGCGATGTAGCCAGTGCCGACGAAGAGAGCAACCGCTGAGCCAACGACGAGGCCAATGGACATGGGAGTGCCGTCGTCGATGATTTGATAACCGACGGCAGCATTGAGCATTAGAATCCACGTAGTCGCGACAATCATACCCAGGTGTATTCCACTGAACGCCTAAACAAGAGTCAGTATGTCGAGGTATCCAAAGAGGGTATTTGGGAACGCACCACTCGGACTTTGTCGTTGAGAGGGAACCCTCCGACTGTGAAGATCTCGCAAATCTCAATGATAATAAAACCCAGCAGAAACAGCTGCATCTCCCTGTGGTTGCAAGTCAGTACACGTAGACAGCTATGTGATACAAGTCCTCATACCTTCGGCCGACGGCAGCTTGCTTTCTTTCAGACCTCCATAGCAGGTAGCTGGTCACTAGAATGGCCAGACCACAGAGTATTATGGAACCTGTAACCGGTCAGTATAATGCCCGTACAATCGGTATCTGGACGACTAACCAATGTTGCCGAGGTGTTTCCCGTCCGGGAGGCTGATTCCCTTCAATTCGCATCCTCCGAATTGGTTTTGATCATGTGCTTTCGTCAGAAGCTGTTACAACCGTTAGTTATTGTATCGCACTCATGCAGTGGTTGACATATACGTACATTGCAAACAGGAAGCGTCGAATCCCGACAGAAGTTCTATTCACGGATGGTTAGCTTGTTACTCCGTCGGTGTCGCATAGCCATGGCCGTTGAGACCGTAGACTCGTGGATTGATCGTACTTGGAAGTTTCCAAACTGTGTTGAGCCCATTGCTGCGGTTTGCGCGAGTCGCGTCCTTTACTCGAGGACTCGAGTCTAAATGCAGAGCAGGCGGTGTCGCTTCTGCCCTTTTCGCGATGCGTTGTCGTCGCGATAGGCCGCCAAGAGGTCTCCTTCCCTTTCTTCCCCCAATGTACCGCGATTGACGAGGCGGTGAAGAGCGAGAGTCGATGATTTCCGAGACGGAGGTGATCCGATTGAACTCTGTCGCTACGGAGGAGCAGCGAGGGATTTCGAAGTTGATCAATTCAGGGTTGATGTTGCGGGAAGTGAAATAACGTCCCCTGAAAATGTAGTTCCTGGTGCCCGTTCGGTTTCTGAGGTTACCAGCCTTTAAACGAGACAAGCGTGGTCGCGGTTTCTGACAGGCTAGGTTTCTGACTCGGGTTCCTGAATACAGGTCACTGGGCAACAAAGGAATTTAGAGGAAGAATAATCAATACTGCTTTGAAAGCCACTTGTATGTGTATGCTTTCTTTGTTACTTCGAAAGCAGTGAAGATAAATTTGCAAGAAAGAGAATCCAAGTTTCTTTGTCGCAATCAATGGGCGGCGCAGTGAGGGACGACAGACAGACACGTATAGTGGGCTAAATCACTGGCAGGGCAGGACGAATGCACAATCTTACTATGGGTATGGGTAGTATGGGTACTTTTTTAGAGTTACGTAGCTGGCGTATAGCTGGCTGGGTACTCGGCCAGTGGAAGGAATCAAGGCAGGGAAACTGGGGCAGTGCCGTTGAAAAAATTGCTAAATTTACTAACATGAACCTTGGTTTGCATCCCTTCGTTTACCGGCCTTACAGGATTTGCTGGATAGTACCCATCGTGTCATCTCACCACCGTATAATCCTTCGGCAAGTTTTGTTTGTTGAGGCACAACATATCGTGCGTGCATACTCTGTACAGACCAGAAACCCGGCTGACATGGAGGAGTTTGTTACTGTGCATACTAACAGCTATGTGGTTATGCGGGAGATGCGCATATGCATGGAGAAGTAAAATGAGCTTTACTTTCGCTCCGTTTCACGCGCCTAGGAGAACACGACGAATCCACGTACGCGCCCCTTGATTCGCTAATTGGGGGAATTTGGGGGGGGATTATCGGATTAGCCCATTTCACCCACCCTGGGTCTGGAATGGCTGGGCATCGTGCAGACCCGTGAAAGGCCGTGAAAGCCAGTCCAGGGCCAGTCCAGGGCCAGTCCAGGGCCAGCCACATATAGTATAATAATGCAGCACTACTGCTCTACTAATCTAGCACCAGCGCCAATAGTTCTCTTTGCTGCTAGTATTGCACAATTACGGTGTGGCACACGGCAATCGCATCGTAATCACATCGAAATGTGCCCTATCGTGCATCCATCGTGCGTGCTATCGAAGAGGAGGCACTACTGAGTATGGAGACGGCGCAAGTTGGTATGGAGACAGTATGCACTGTTCAGTTACTCACTCCACATGCCATCAATCAATCAGCCATCAGTTGTTGCACATCCTACTACTACAGTACTACTCCAGTGCTACTGCGGAGTATAGTAGCTATCTATACTCTATGCAGTAGGAGAAATGCATGATCGGAATTATGAAATTGCACCAACATTCACATGCCTTGGCTAAGTCGGCAAATTGCCAAGGAAATTTGTTTCTTGGGGCCTGGCGGCCTTAGGGGCTTGAGGGTCTGAGGGCCCTTGTACCTTTGTTACTTGTTTCTTCCCGCTTATCTCTCGGAGAATCTTTGCATCCAGCCTCCGTCCTTCCACAAGACAAAGGCACGTGCTGATAACAACCCAGGCAGATAAGACATCCTTTCCGACCACCGACCATCGTGACTTCGTCATCTTTCCCCAAACCCCTGTGCCAGCCGAAGTGGGTGTGTTGAATCCCACGTTTAAAGACGTCAGAGGCGCAGGACAAAAAATGGTCCTATACAGACCACCTTAAAAGTACAGTAATATCCACAGCCACAATACCGTCGTGTGCCTTTTTTCTATTTAAAAAGTATTTTGTATTCCCGTAGAATCCCTCAGTCCAATCAAACCACGTGAACTCCCGTTCACAGCCTTACTAGTTTGTCTTGTCGTAGTTGGCATCCCTTTGCCTACCTCACCCTTTCTCTCCTCTCCCGCTCTGTTCCATGAGCCTTCCTCCCCCATCTTCAATTTATTACTGTATGGATTAGTATCTGCCTCGTAATTCGCTGCTTACCGTCTCCGACGACTCCACGCTTGCCACTACGCCTCTCTCTCCCTACTCTATATGGCGCTACCTGTGTAGATCCTCTCCACGCCAAGCTCCACTCTTCCCCATTGTGACAGTTCTGAGGGTGCGACTAAGGTAACAACTCCCAGCTTTCGCCCAACACAGCACTCTAAGCAACCACCTGACATACTCACCACGATAATCTTCCAACAGATCCCTTCAATACGACTCACTTGTACAGTAGTCTCTCCGTCCCTTCTTCGCACCGCCATCCCAACGAGCTTGTCACGGGTATCGTGCGCACCGACTCCACGTTGTCTTCCTCTTAGGCCCATATCCACTGGGAGGGGCTGCCGCCATCAGCTCCACAACCTTCACGATTCCCTCCTCAAGCAATACCCGCCGTCCGGCCAATATACCACTCCGTACCTTGCCCTCGGCAGCAACCCGATCGCAGGAGCAGCTGTCTGCCTCGTTCCTCTCAGACAACGACGACGAGAAGCAGAGCGGGTTCTCTGCCTCTCCACGATCCGAATCGGCAGGCTCTGAATTCTCAGACTGGAGTGACACGGGCGACCTTGGTGAACAGGGCACCGGCGAAGACGACCCTTTACGACGGCAACTCGACGACTTTGACGGGCACACAGGCCGGCATACAGGGAGACGACATCGAGGAGATAGGAGGGTGCGGTATCGACTCGACTCCGAACACGAAGATAAGCGACATCACCGTGGCCTCGTTAAGGAAGATATCAGGATCCCCACACCACCGCCGAGGAAAATATCTTTCGCTGAACACTACCTGGCAGCCATGATGTCGGGGGGCGAGCGTCAGATGCACGGCTTGACCGGCAAGCCACTGGTGTAAGAGAGCCGCGGCTTGAAGCTATACTATCATACTGACGTTACACTAGGTATTTCACAAGCGTATTTGTATCATTGGGCGTGTTTCTTTTTGGGTACGATCAGGGTGTCATGTCCGGGATCATCACGTAAGTTCTTGTCTTAAATGGGAACTATACTCAGTACTGATGGGTGGCACAGAGGACCTATTTTCCTGGACTATTTCCATAAGCCTAATGCAGCTGAGATTGGGACTATGGTTGCTATTTTGGAAGTTGGAGCCTTTATATCATCACTGGTTGTTGGCCGTCTTGGTGATATCATCGGAAGAAGGAGGACGATTTTATATGGGAGTTTGATATTTGTGAGTTTCAAAACTCTAGTCTATTCGGCAAAAGCTAATGGTTGGAATAGTTCGTAGGAGGGGCCCTACAGACGCTCGCAACAACTATGATCTTGATGATGTTGGGTAGAATTATAGCAGGAGTAGGAGTTGGCATGCTGTCAACTATTGTTCCAGTCTACCAGTCTGAGATTTCGCCGCCACACAACAGAGGCAAGCTAGCCTGTATCGAGTTCTCAGGAAACATCATCGGATACGCCACGTCGGTCTGGGTTGATTATTTCTGCAGCTTTATTGACAGCGACTACTCGTGGCGGGTACCACTGTCCATGCAGTGCGTCATGGGCGGCCTACTTGCACTTGGAAGCTTGATTATTGTCGAGTCACCTCGGTATGTACTCCCGCCCTTTATTTTGAGGATCAAGGACTAACAGTCCCCACAGTTGGCTACTTGATAACGATCATGACGAGGAAGGTATGGTTGTCATTGCCAACCTCTACGGAGAGGGAGACATCCATAATCCCAAGGCAAGGGAAGAATTCCGTGAAATCAAGATGAATGTCCTCATTCAGCGCCAAGAGGGCGAAAGATCATATTTGGAAATGTTTAGGAGATACCGGGCTCGTGTCTTCATCGCTATGTCTGCACAGGCACTGGCTCAGCTGAACGGAATCAACGTCATCTCATACTATGCGCCATTGGTTTTCATATCCGCCGGTTGGATAGGGCGACAAGCCATTTTGATGACTGGAATTAACGGCATTACCTATTTTCTCTCCACGATCCCGCCATGGTACCTGGTCGATCGACTTGGGAGGCGGCCAATCTTATTAAGCGGTGCCATCATGATGGCGCTGTCGCTATCTGCCATTGCATATTTCCTACACTTGGATATAAAGGCTACGCCAACTTTGGTGGTAGTATTTGTCATGATCTATAATGCGGCCTTTGGGTTCTCATGGGGCCCAATCCCATGGTTGTACCCACCAGAGATCTTGCCTCTCAGCATCCGCTCGAAGGGCGCGAGTTTGTCGACCGCAACTAACTGGTTCTTCAACTTTATCGTTGGTGAAATCACCCCAGTACTTCAAGAAGCGATTGGTTGGAGGCTGTATCTTATGCACGCATTTTTCTGTGTGACCAGTTTCGTTGTTGGTAAGTTGTATCCCATTATTACCTCAACTCGCTGCCTCGATACTAATACGATTTTATAGTTTACTTCATTTACCCAGAAACACGTGGAGTTCGTTTGGAAGACATGAACCTGCTTTTCGGTGATGCTACATCTGCCATGCCAACTCCATCAGCAAGAGCAGAGACGGGCTCGTTGATGGGACGCGGCTCCCCCGTGCCATCGATGGATCTGCGTCGTGGAGTGGGGACAACGTCGGTAGAGAATGGGCTAGGCTCATCCATGGCTATTCCGGGACTGGACATCGATCCACCGAATGTCGATATTAGAGATGGTGTTCCACGATACTCCGCCGACAATGGTCGCAGCGAGGGAGTGGGAGGATGGATCTCCCGGATGGTTACAGGAGCTTCCAAAGGCGGCTCAAGCTCTCGAGGAGGTGCCAACAGTAAATACAAACCTTTAGATCAGGACGAAGAGTAGATGAGGATATATCACATATAGAAAGGGGTGGTAGAGGATTACTGTACAGGGGGTCATAATACATTTCAATTGAGTTAGGCAGATAGTTACATCTTCAGATTGACCGCAATCGCCTCTTATCTGGATCACTGCATGTAAGACGCGGAAGCGGCAATTCCGCATAGGAGACACTGTGTACAAATTAGTTATGCTGCACAAATGTAAAACAGAAACGTGTGTATTTTGTTGTTAGAGCCGCATACTATACACTATATCGCAAAGGTTGCAAACTAGCCCTCATTAACATTGCGTTTATTCAAGTATTGATATTTCTCGTATAGCTAGCTATTAATGTGGTATTTTGACTGTGCGTGCGTGGAAATTGAAGACACCTGGCAGATGCACTAGGCTGAAATGGTCAGCCGCAAAAAGTGTACCCTCAAGCTGCGTCCCGCCCAACACCGTATTTGAAAGTCCAAGGAGTTCAATCTGTGTGCTCCCCTTCCCATCCCCGGCCCACGAAGGATGCTTGCTGCTGCCATCTAAGGATCCAATTTGTTCTTTAGAGGCGGGTGTTTTTACTCTTCACTACTTTCGTTTATTCTCCCATTTTGCACCACCTCTCGCGTCTCCTCTTGTAGCCGACGGCTGAGCCTAGACGCGCAAGCCTTGTTTCCCGACGCGACCATCCACTGGGAAAGGGGGTTGAAGTGGAAAGGACCGCTCTTAACTTTTTAATCAACACACGCACCGCAGCATGGCTTCCAGAAATGCTGTCGTTGCCTCGGGCATTGAGCAAGATGCCCAGGCGGCCCGCCGCCGAGCTGCTCCTGGGGGATCAGCGGTCTCCGGGTCGTCCCAGGGCCTAGATGAGGTCGACGACAAGAAACGCCAACCCGTGCAGGTGAGCTTGTCCCGATGCCTGCGCAGCTCCCCATTGCTTCAGGATTGATGGCTAATATGTATGGCTTCTGTTAGAGCTCTCCTAGCTTTCTGCAAACCCTCGAAGAGTGGGAATTCATCATCGCACCGGTCCTCTTCACGTTCTTGGCCTTCTTCACACGGTTATACAAGATTGGCCTCTCGCCAATCGTTACCTGGGATGAAGCTCAGTAAGATATATCTCCGTAATTAGAACGGGCAGTACCCTAACGGTGTCACAGTTTCGGAAAGTTCGGCTCCCATTACCTCAAACGCGAATTCTACTTCGATGTCCACCCCCCTCTGGGAAAGATGCTCGTGGGGCTCTCGGGATACTTGGCTGGATACAATGGCTCGTTCGAATTCAAGTCTGGGGAGAGGTACCCGGAGGAGTTGAACTACACGTTCATGCGTGCGTTCAATGCCTTCTTCGGCGCTGTCTGCATCCCTCTCGCCTACTACACTGCCAGGGAGCTCAACTTCAAGCGCCCAGCAGTGTGGTTCGTCACTCTTATGGTTCTCTGCGAAAACTCCTACACGACTATCAGCAGATTCATCCTTCTCGACTCCATGCTCCTGTGCTTCACGTTCACCACTGTCCTGTGCTGGGCCAGATTCCACAGACTTCAGGACCAGAGCTTCAGCCCCGAGTGGTTCGCATGGCTTGGATTGACCGGACTAAGCATTGGCTGCGTGTGCAGTGTCAAGTGGGTTGGACTCTTTGGCACTGCCCTCGTCGGACTCTACACCATTGAGGACCTCTGGAACAAGTTCGGAAACTACAAGATGCCCAAGGTTGAGCTTGCTGCCCACGTTGGCACCAGAGTCGTTGGGCTGATTGTTCTTCCATTCATCATTTACATGCTGTCATTCGCGGCTCATTTCGCTATCCTCGAAAACAGCGGCCCAGGAGATGCTCAGATGAGCTCCCTGTTCCAGGCTAACCTTCGCGGTACCGAGGTTGGAAAGGGTAGCCCTCTCGAGGTTGCCTACGGATCCCGCGCAACTATCAAGAACATGGGATACGGTGGTGGACTTCTCCATTCTCACGTTCAGACTTACCCAGAGGGCTCCGGACAACAACAGATCACTTGCTACCACCACAAGGATTCCAACAACGAATGGTTCTTCTACCCCAACCGCAACCAGCCTGCGTTCGACACTGAGGAACCACCCAAGTTTGTAAACCACGGCGATGTTCTCCGCCTGATCCACGCGCAAACTGGCCGCAACCTTCACTCGCACGACGTCTCTGCCCCAATCACCAAGGTTGATAAGGAAGTCTCGTGCTACGGCAACACTACCGTCGGCGATGACAAGGATCACTTCACCATTGAGGTCGTCAAGGATGTCTCATCCTCCAACGACAAGTCGAAGATTCGGACCCTGACCACCGCATTCAGACTTAAGCATACCGCCCTTGGATGTTATCTGCGTGCTGGCAACGTGAACCTGCCTCAGTGGGGTTTCAAGCAAATCGAGGTCACCTGCACCAAATCCAACAACCCCAAGGACCCCTTCACCCACTGGAACGTGGAGGCTCACTGGAACGACAAGCGTAAGTTGACGTCTATATGTACGGGGTGAACCAGACTAACAATTAATAGTTCCTGCCGCTGATGCCAATGCGTACAAATCGCCCTTCTTCCAGGACTTTATCCATCTCAACGTCGCAATGGCAACTTCGAACAACGCTCTCGTCCCTGACCCCGATAAGCAGGATGATCTTGCCTCGCAGTTTTGGCAATGGCCTATCCTGAATGTCGGCCTCCGTATGTGCGGCTGGGACGACTCCATCGTCAAGTACTTCCTCCTCGGCAACCCACTTGTTTACTGGGGATCGACCGCCTCTCTCGCCGTACTTGGACTTATTGTCCTATGGTATCTCGTCCGCTGGCAGCGCGGCTACGTCGATCTCAACCAGTCCGAGATTGACCAGATCCACTACGCGGGTATCTACCCAGTCATCGGATGGTTCCTCCACTACTTCCCATTCGTTGCGATGGCAAGAGTCACCTACGTCCACCACTACTACCCCGCGCTGTACTTCGCCATCCTCACCTTCGGTTTCTGCGCCGATTGGTTCCTCAGGAAAAAGGCAAAGTCTATCCAGTTCGCCGTTTACGGTGTCCTGTACACCGTCACCATCGGCCTCTACATCCTGTTCATCCCTATCTCCTTTGGTATGACAGGCGCCAACCGCCAATACAGGTACCTCAAGTGGTTCGAGAAGTGGAGAGTTACCGATTAGACGATTTCTCCGTATAAGGGGGGATAAGTCTGACGAATTGAACGAATGATTAAGAATGGCTGCCTGGGTCGGAGCGTAAGGGTTGGCACATGCGAATTAAAATCTCACTCATCAACTGCATTTTTCCTTTGTCTTGTCGCGGGGCGGAGTGTGTGGGATACGGGATAGATGTACGATGTTGTAGGCCGGTATGGCAGAAGCCTCTATGTAATCTTTTTTCAGGGCGATAATGCAATTAATAGTACATAACATACAATTACAAAAAGCGTAGCGTTGTTTTCTTTCTCTGCGGCTTTTTGTCAATATCCTAATTATTGAATCGAATTAACCAAATGCATCCGGGAGTATCTTATGCTTTCAACCAGAACATCAAACGCCGTTATACAGCCAACAGCACTCTCTCAGCTAATTCCATTACATCCCCTTTCATCCCCTACCCCCTATCCTAACGCCTCAACAGCAACCCCCAGCCGCCGCCTTATTCGCATCCCCCCCAAACTTAATCCTCCCCTGCTGCCCCGTCCCCGGCCCCTTAACCCCGGACCTCCTATCATACAAATCATACTTCCCAGCCTCGATATTCTCATAAATCCTCTCCGCAACCCTCGCAAACGCCCTCTCCACGCCCTCCCCGCTCTTCGCGCTCGTCTCTACGTACTCCAGCACCCCGTTCTTGTCCGCCCACTCCTCCGCCTCCGCGACAGTAACCTCGCGCTTATTCTCCTCCCCGGCTGCCAGGTCGGACTTGTTCCCCACTAACACGACCACGATGTCCGTCTCGGCTATCGCGCGCAGATCCGCGAGCCAATCCTGGACGTGCTCGAATGTCGGACGCCGCGAGATGTCAAAGACGAGGAGGGCGCCTGAGGCGCCGCGGAAGTAGGAGCGTGTCACGGATTTATAGGTCTCCTGCCCCGCGGTATCCCACAGACTGAGCTTCATGTGTTTCTGCACCACTGGCTTCGAGGACGTCGTTACGGGCGGCGCAGGTAGCCCGGGCGGTTCGGGGCTGGATTCAGCGGCGTCAGTGCCTGCTGTGTCGTCGGCATCTGCGGATGTGGGGGGCGAGGAGCTGGAGGGGCGGCTGCTTGTGAGTGTTGGCTTGGGAGGGGCGATGTAGTTCGGGGGGCCGACGGGGACGATGCGGGAGCCGAATTCGACGCCGATTGTTACGTCGTGGTGAGGGGAGAAGCGGCCTTCGCAGAGGCGGATGACGAGGGAGGATTTGCCGGTGCCGGAGTCGCCGATGCAGACTAGCTTGGCGATGTAGTCCCAGGATGACATTGGGGGTGGTGAGGGGGGTGAGGTTGTGGTTGTGGTGTTTGAGGAGGGGAGTGCGGTTCGAGCTCGGTCGTAGGGGCGTGGGGGAGCTGGGGGAGCTCGAGCTGGTGGCGTGGATGGTGGGATGGGGCGGTATGAGATGGGGGGTTCGGATGATGAGATGGGGCGGTTCGAATGTTGAAGTTTGGGGAATCAAGTCTCGCGATCGTTGTTTCTCGATAAATATACTCTTTGAGCTGCAGAGGTTGCAGTATTTGCGTCAGGAGCTTTGTTGAAGTAGAGCCTGGACAGCCCCAAGGTTATGGCGGGATCTACGTCACGCGGCGGCGGAGCTCAAGGGACAAGGTAGCACTAGGCCCGACATGGTAGCTTGTCGTACCGGGTACATTCTACAAAAGGAATGCTCTAGAATTAGAATTGAAGATGATATTGATAGTTTTAGAGGTATTTGTGTATTCATTTCTAGTATGTATATCTAGTCTGTATAGATATGTCTCGTCGCCAAAGCCGACTTTTGGTGGTTGTTGAATTTCTGCATAATATATAAATATTGCTAGAAAACAACACAACCATTAATATAGAATATCGGCCATAGTCCAAATAGCTATACACAGATCGTCGACTTACAGACCAACGGTCTTCAGCGACTTAACCAAGTCCACAACGCTCTCCTCGATGCTCCTGAACGTGATACCAAGGGTCTTAACGACACGGCTGTTATCATACTTGTGCAGGGACTCAGTGGAACCGTTAGGATAGTCTCCATCGCCTGGCGCATCCGCAGCGGGTAACTGATCCTTGTACTCAGGGAAGTTGTTCCTGATCGCATCTGCGATCTCCTTGTTGGAGAAGTATCCAGCGGTAGCGAAGAAACGCTTGCCGGCCGCCTCTGGGACCTCAATCTGCCTCACGTGGACGAGAGCCAGATCGCGGACATCGATCCACAGGTAGACACCAGAATTTGGCAGACCATTCTTGGCCTTACCCTGGGCGAAGTCACGGATCCTCTGATTCGAGGTGTTCAGCGAGTCGAGGGAGTTGAGGTAGTGAACGATTGGTCCGAACACCATGGGTGGGTTGACAGTGCTGATTGTGAAGTTGGGCTTCTCGTCACGGACGAAGTCCCATGCGGCCCTCTCTGCGAACGTCTTGCTGGCTGCGAAACAATTAGCTGCGTGAACCTGCAAATAACCTCAAGAATTAATACCTCGGTAACCCTCTGCTGGGTTGGTAAGGGCTTGCTCCTCTGTTATCGGGTTCCAGTCCTCCTCGGTGTAGGTGTGCTCGGGCCAGTGGGGAAGCTTGCTGCCATTTAGAATTGCGGCAAAGGATGACGTGATAACCACATGCTTGACTGTTGGGGCACTCTTCTTGATAGCCTTCAGAATACCTGTGGGCGGGGGTTAGCTCCTCCGCGCATTGCAATACAAGGGGAATCTGAACGCACCTGTTGTTCCGAGGACTGCGGGGTCAATAAGGTCTTTCTTGGTGTCTGTGATGTTGAAGTGGAACTATGAATTGTTGAGCACGCGGAAAAAGCAACACAGGGCCTGCGACTTACTGGAGATGCAGTGTGGATGACGGTCTCAAACGGCGGGTCAGAGATAACAGCCTTGTCGAAGGCGCCTTCCTGAGCAATATCCTCAACGATGGCGAAGTCAAGCTTGTCCTTGCCGTAGTTTGGGTATGCCTCCTTGATCTTGTCGGCCTTCTCTTGAGAGCGAACAGTTGTCACCACAGAGTGACCACGAGTGAGGAGGGACTCCAGAACGTGGGCAGCGATGAAGCCACTGCCGCCTTGGTGGGGGTTAGCAACTGCCAGCGATGCCACTTATGATAGATGTTATTAGCCTCACCTGTGAGAAGTACTCGTGACATGGTGAATGTGATATGGTAGAATGGATTTTAAATATGAGCAGAAGATTGTTTACAGAACTGAAGAGTAAATAAAGGGTAAATGCAAGAATGTCCTTAATGACGACTTAATCTGGAGAGGTGCGGGGTCGCAACCGCTATGGAATATATATTATCATTAACCCGATGTTTACAAATGCCATGGAATTTCCATTAACCCGACGCACCGACAGTGGGGATAAGGTGTGCTCTAGTGGATGGCAGGGCGGGATGGCGGGTTAGGTCGCGGCCGAGGTCCGTCACTCATTCCTGCTCCAGGCCTTCACATTGAAACTAACACAAGCACACATTGCTGTGACTAATTGAATTCTGGTAGACAGCCAGGAAGGCACTTAGACAAGTTTTTACCCTTCCCCTTGGCCCTGAAGACTACATACTAGACATGAAATGTGTATCGTCTACTTATTTTTTCAGACTGTTGGTAACCCATAAACTCATAAACTCATGGCGTTTGATCTTTAACCCTTTTTCGATGATATCGCGCCATATCCCGCACAAAGCCCCATCTAGCACGACAGAATAAGTTCGGTAGGATACGCCTTCAAACCTCCATCTCATCATTCGTAAGAAAATCCGATCCGACCCGAATTCATAGAAACATTACGTTCGTCCGGGCCGTCATAATATACTGCCAATCTATCCGTGCCTTCCAGCAACTCAAGGAGAAGGCCAGAGGCAACTACAATAGTTCGTAATCCGGATCTTCTGTTTTAACCTATGAACGCCGTTAGGATTGTAATCACAGACCAAACATCGGGGAGCCCTGTTTGCGGGTATGGTCACCGCCGTGGGGTTGGGAACTCACTACTACTCTGTACCGCTGCTGCTAAAACTGGTGATAGTCCATCAGTTGATGGACTCCTGGGCTGCACGAATACTATCAGGCTCCTGGCATGTTAATCGAAATCTGGAGGAGTAATACTTTTGTTGTAGCTCCACACGACGAAATCATAGTCACCAAAAAGTACGAGGAACGATCCATCCCCAGTAACATCTCTCTTGTGGGCGTCAGGAATGTCTCTAGATCTGTCCGGAATCATTGGCGTCTGGGCGAGTTCAATAGGACCGACGAGGCAATGTGAAACTCCAAGGTCGAAGTTTGAATACCTTCCCTTTGATGTCCAAAGTCTCTTCTTTGAACTCTCAGGCCCATAACCTCCCAAGTAGTTGACGTCTGTTGGAGACCCTCGTATCTGGTCGCAAGATCTGACAGCCAAGAGAAGTGCGTGTTTAATAGGGATTCTCGACGGAGAATCATGGGATAGCGCCTCGGAATTTGTTATTCCAATAAGTGGCAAATAGAGATTGTTCGCCCAAAAGTGGTATCGTTTAGGTCTCCGGTCGTTGCCAATGGTGCTACTTGGGGTAGTAAAGTTAACATCGTCGAAATGCTTCTGTCCGCTAGGTAGGTGATAAAAGTTTGTAGAAAACTTATCATCACATATATTATATGCAATCTGCATTATAAGTTGTCTTTGGTTGTCCCCTGGCCGCTTGTCTTTATGCCACCGATGGTCACACCCGAGATCTGTCCAGGTTGACGGGAAATCAAGTGGAAGTTGGCAAATGTTGTAAGAACCATTATCATCGATTTCTCGGATGAAGAGGCGTAAGGCGTACGGAGCACGTTCCAGCCCTTGCTGGGGAAATGATATGGATGTAGTGTTGATTAGTTTACCATCGGTATACTTCTGCATTACCATTTTCACAATGGAGTGGTTGTCCTCTCCCTGTCCCTTCTTGATCTTGGCCATTGTGCAGACATAGAGTGTATCGTCAAGAGTGGGCGGCAAGAGGATCTTAACCTCACATCGTCCTCTGTATTTTGGTATCGGATTGGCAGTATACTCTAGTTGCTTCACACGGCCACTGGCAATATCCCAAAGGAAGATATCGCCGTTTTCGGCAACAATGCCAACACGATGGCCCTGAGCTGCTACTACCTGTGAGATGGGGCTAGGGACAGTCACAGAAGGGAGGCTATCGGCGTTTGTTCTGCAGAGATAATGGGCATATAACTTTGGGATACTATATAAGATTAGCCCACAGAACGGAAAACTGTGGAGTCTAAGATAGTATTCTTACCTGCCGCTCTCCATGATTACCAAGATATCATCAGACATGGTCCACCTATGGATATCTGCTCGCGTAGGAGTCATGTACGCCTTCATACTCCCAGTTCGCAAGGAGTATACGTTAATTGTGGGACCTTCGGCCCAAGCAACTCTGCCGTTGCTGTATTGGCGGTTCAGAAAGCTTGTTTGAGCGTCGTCGTCGAGGCCAGCGAGTTCTGAGTATTTGTAGATCTTCATTGAGTGATACTGCCCATTTTTCATGGCGCGAAGCTGTTCTGTAAGAATGACGGATGCGTCGCACCGTTCATCGCGTGAAAGCTGTTGATAATCCCCCTTGAAAAAGGGGCGGAAATGTGTTTTCATCAGTTTATCGCAAACGGGATCGAGTGTCCATAATTTTTGCCATGTCTTCGATACCTGACGCATGTTCTTAAAATCGACAAGATCCTCAATGTGGCTCAAGATGAGAAGCAAAATTTCCGTGGGAAATCGCGGAATTATATCAGAAACAAAGGTCATGGCCGACAGAATATCCTTCGCGCGCCGGATTTCATCCGGCAGTAAGGCACGAAGTAAGCCATCTAGCCTAGGTGACAGTTAGTAAAGATTCTGATGTTGATACAGGAATAATATAGTGTTATCTTGAATATCCACATGGAAACCGTAGGGCTGAGGCCCGCGATTGTGGCAGGCGCGGGGTATCAGTCTAGATAACCTTTGTTGGAACCAACTTACTCTGATCTCCTTCTTATTACATCCAGAGACCCATCTTCACGCGTCATCTGATTAAAAACCTTTGTCAGGTCTGCCATTGTTGCTAAAGGGCACTGGGCTTCCCTGGCATGAAAGGGGAGTCCCGCATGAGTTGGAGGCTGGTTACAAGGCTGGCGTCCGTTAGTGGCCCAGTTACAAAGTTCGGGATTTGTGCCAGCGACTTCTTTTGAGCTTATTCATATACAAAGAGGTAAAGCTCTCAAGTCAGGCATTTTTGGTTGAAGTCATGAAGGAAGGAGAAGAAGGCAAGGCAGCAACACGCTATCTTACGTGTACAGCTCACTGCACATGTCTGGTGATGGGCCCTTCGATAAAGCACGGTAATAGGCAGGAAGGCAGGTAGGCAGGCCAGCAGGCAGAACGGCCTACCTTTGGGCTGAGATACAAATTTTGATCGAGACTCCGTATGCGATATACAAAATTCCTACAGTCTTAACCAGAAGCATACGATTGCTGCGGCGCTGAACAGATATTTGTACTGGTCAGATGTTTCCCTAACCAGTAACCGCCCAGGTGATGCGATATTCGAGGATAGAGGCACCAGGAACCAACCGAGGGGTTTCGACCACATTGGTCGTTAACGGCACCTGTAGTAGTGGTGGAATCCGAAAATCAATATACTGTGCGCTGTGGGCATTTATTTATCGGGGGACTATGGAATGCATAAACTTCGGATGAAAAAGAAGTATGTTAAACTACTGTGGGCAACTATTACCATACTATGCGATCATACCCTATGCGGTCTTATATGTGTGTCTCATGCGTACTCATGTTCGAATTGGATGAAAAGGGTGGAAAAAGGTGGAGGAACTCCCACTGTTGCAACTGCCAACAGCTGTCATGTCACATGACCTGAACCTGACTTGGATTGGTGGACCCTATGTTTCCAAATGGCGGTTTGTGCTCCAGACGAGCCTCCGAAGTGCATGCATGTACAGAACACTGCACTGTACAGTGCATTTCAATAAGGCAGTACAACTCCCAAACTCCGAACGGCTTACATATTACTCGAGTTTGGTATGAGTTAATGATTAATCTTATGATGACCTCGTTGCACTCGTATGTGATGTGGCCTTTTGTTTTTTTTGTGGCAGTTTCTCCCAAAGAAGACGAAGAGGGACTGTGCTAATTGTCTGATAGGTATGCAAAGCATGACGCTGGCGGGGATGCTGGCGGGGGATGCAAGGGAGCCCCCCAGGGATTATTGCATTCAAAGCTCAGTATGCAACCGGGAGCACTGAACACTTTAGGCAGAGGTAGGGATTATAGGTGAGTAAACCCACGCTCCTGCTCCATAGATGGAGCGTGGGTGCACCCACTCCCGAGATCATCATCAGTCATTTAACCCAATAATGCAGACTGTCTTTGTGAGCCAACAAGACACGATTACTGGATCAGCCGTCTAATTGCAGTTGGGAGTCCGAGGGGTACTACTCGTACTCAAAAGTACAGTACAGTACGGTACTCAAAGAAGTTGTGCCGGTTGTGTCGGTGTGTGCCTGGTGTGTGTAAGATATGATAGATTCGATGGGAGGCACCGATTGAGAGGCACCCATACTGACGTGAGGTGTTATAGCAGATACAGCAGACAGCAGAGTAGTACTGCACTGCAATTGCAACTGACATCAAGGTGATACTCGTACGAGTAGTACAACAGGATGATGTTCGCAATCCATACCAGCGATCACTTGCGACCACGACGACCACGATGACCTTCGGGGCCACTCTACGGGCCACTGCCTGCAAACTGAAAGTAATACCTACAGCGCGGTATTGTGGCACACACACGATAACACCATAGCATGGCAGCGGGCTGATTAAAAAAAGGGGGACACCTACTCTAATTGACGTAGGGAAGCTTCTTCCAGACTTGTGTCACCACCGGAGCTTGAGGGGGAGCTGCGGAGGAAAGGGTCTCGGCTTCCATGACTCGTAAGCCACAGTAGTGTGGACTTTGCGAACGTGTGAACGGTGCATCCCCAACATCTCATCCCCAGCCTGCGCTGCACTGCACTCCGGAGGCTTGCGCTACCAACAACGAACCCAGGACGAAGAGGCCAGTAGCACCGGAGAGAAGACTGGAGAGACAGGAGGACAAGCTCCCAAGCCTTTCTCCAGCTGCAGTTTTCGAATATTATCTCGGCCAGCAAGCCACGATCAGTCGAGATATAACATATCCCCTCTCCTTCGCTGAAACATATTGGTCTCCTTTTCTCTACATGTACCTGCATAACGTATACTCTAAGCATTGTCAGGCATTCGCCATTCGATAGCATGACTGATATGATAAAGGGAAGACAGAATACAGGAGAGGGTGCATGAAGCTGTTAAGATACCTACCATTGAAGCAGAGTAACAGTATTGCGAGAAAGTAAAGCGTAGAGTAGAGTAGAGTAGAGTTAGAGCAAGAGCACATCAATCAGAGAAGAGGAGAGGAGAGTACAACAAAATTACAAGACCTTGTCAGACCTGGCACGGTTCCTTCTTCTTCAGCACTAGACTGAACTGCGACTTATTTTGACCCTCTCCCGGGGTTTCTCCTCCTTCCCCCCCTACAGTTACCTACTTCCTACCCCCCTTCTTTTCTCGCTTGGCACTAAAGGCTGGAGGTACCGTGTACATCAACACCACCGCTCCAAGACACTGCTGTTGCACAGAAAAGTATGTACCACGGTACCGGAGCCGTAAAAAGTAAATTGAGGAGAAGTGCGCACCACCACCAGTCACCACCGACCACTGTGGACACACATACTCTACTCTACCGTACACTCAGTACGGAGTACATCCCCGTCCCCCATCCCCCATCCCACCAACGACGACTTTCTCCTCTATTTTATGTACCTCGTCTACTCTCCTCTACTCGAGTATCTGTACTACAACCGTGCATTCTGTATTTGTACTATACAGATACTCCTCACTCCCCCAATCCATCTGTAACGAGAGAAAACCCACCGTCTCTTGATAATCTCCTTCTCCTTCCACAACGTCAAAGTTTAGAATCTGGTTACCGCACCGCACGCCTCAAGCCGTTACCCTTCGCCCCATTCCACTTCTCCACTTATCGGCTGGAGGGGCTTTGCTATAGTGCAACTCTTTGCGCCAACCATATGCGAGGCTGAGCTTCAAGCGGCGCAACATAGGTTGAAGTTACCCCCGGTCGACGGTTCGGGAACCAGCATCTCAAGCTTCAATCCAACACAGACGAGCTTTCTACTTCTCTCAACCAACGGCCTTAACGTTCTTCTGGCTCGGGAGCAATGAGGTATGTCTTTGAGCACCCCGAAAAATTGAAACAAAACGAACCCTCAGCCCTCGCTGATGGTGGCGCAAAACCCCCAATCCAATCCAGCTCGAGACATACTGACACACTCCGAAGGTGTATGAACAATGAGCTCGCAAGATGAGAGCGCCCAACAGAGCTCGGCGATGAACAACACAGAGGTCTCGCCCGCCGAAAGAACAGTGCCGATTATACAGACTCCTGCCCAGAGCTCCCCGCAATTACCTGGCGACCCCATGGTCGTAACATCTCCTGCCGCACCGACGATGGGCCCTCCACCAGCTCGCACAAGCCCTGACCGTGGCGCAAACGGTACACATGAACAGACAAGCGCTATGGGAGAGCAGGCGCAGAATGGAAGCGTGCAGAGTCCTGGCGCAGGACCAGGAACAGGAACCGGAGCGGCCGCAGCAGCCCAGGGAAGTGCGCCACAGCCAAAGGTTCAGCAGACTGCCTTTATCCATAAGCTTTACAAGTGCGTTTCCACGACCCATATACATTCATGACGGAACTGACAATAAACTAGTATGCTCGAAGACCCAAGCATATCACATCTCATATCATGGTCGAATTCCGACGAGAGCTTCGTCATGTCTCCGTCCAACGACTTTTCTAAAGTTCTTTCGTAGGTTCCAACTACCATGGCAAATGATTCATATGCTAACTCTTGCAGGCAATATTTTAAACATACCAATATTTCGTCTTTTGTCCGGCAATTGAACATGTACGGATTCCACAAGGGTCGGTACTACCTTACTCAAACTGCTGTTCGTAGCTGATGGTAATTAGTGAGCGACGTCTTCCACACCGGTTCGCCAGAATCGCCTCTGTGGGAATTTAAGCACGGGAATGGCAACTTCAAGCGTGGCGACCTCGTTGGCCTACGGGAAATCAAAAGACGGGCATCGCGGCATGCTTTGGTACACCGAGACTCATATCCCTCGGTCAAGCCACCGCCTTACTCACACCCGGGAACTCCAGCGGAACCAATACAGCCACCAATGGACTCTACAGAGTCAAGGTTTGCCCAATTAGAGAGTGGTATGTATGACATGCATGCGAGACTTCTGCGAAGCGAGGAAGGTGCCCAGTCATTATATGCCAAGAATCAAGTATTGGTTGAGGCTTTGACTCGATCACTTCAGGTATGTATGACCAAGTCCATCGTTCATGTTGTACATACTGACCTCCCTTTTTAGGTAAACCATGAGATATCTCGCATCGTGCAGAGCACCGTGCCAAACGACGCGAATGCGCATCGGAGCAGTAAGTCAATGTTGCCATAAGGTGGAACAGCTGCTAACAAGAACGTAGTCATGGACATGCAATCTGAGATCCAGCGCCAGACAGACGTCTTGAGGAGCCTTGAAGAGCCATTTGAACCGCCGTATTCGGGCTCTAGGCAGTATTTCTCAAACTTATCCCTTGATAATGCCCCTATTTCCCCACGCCAGCTAGCGCAAGACGACCATCGGCGCCAACACCAAATGGCACAGCCTTCAAGGCCCGGTGCGTTCAGGCCCGTCCCTTCGCACCTATCCATCGCGCCTCGAAAATTCGGCTCAATCGGGGCTGGAACCACTGCTTCGTCGCCAAGCTCATTGCGCTACCAAGTTGCCCCACCGCCACCTCCAGCACCGCACCCTCTAATTGCGGTTTCAACACCACCCACAGACCTCCCTCGCCGCCACACCTCGGCGGACATTCGAGTCCACACGTGGCCCAACCAACCTCCATACAACGCCGAGCAGTCGGGGCCCCACTGGCCATCCTCACCCAAGCGGCCGCTGGCCGACCCAAGTGAGGATCAGCGCATCCGTGAAAGCTTCTCTTCATACTCGATACAAGGAGCCACACAAAACCACACCAACGCATCCAGGCCATCAACGCCACCCTTCGGCAACAGCGGTGGTGCCCCTGAAAGCCTAGGCGCGTGGTCGTGGGGTGCATCGAGGGGAGACAAGTTCGGCGGCCCTGGATTCGCATCATCGGGCTCCGGGCCACCTACACGGAGGGGAAGCATGGCGCATATCCTGAACCCCGCGGAGACAGCCGAGCGTGCCGAAGAGCACGACGAGGAGCTGCGAGAGGAAGAGGACCGTAAGAGGAAACGTCTGCAGTGATATTCTCATGCTCCGTGCGCCGCGTAACCGCGGGTAGCCTTGCACAGTCAATACATTTATTTTACATTTTGGGCAGGTGTGGTGGTCTCCAATATCACCGCCTGCCCCGCATCATTTACCCGGGAGGTACATATTGGAAACCGCTTTTTCTGCGTGGCTTGGATGTTGGATATTGGATTATCTGGGATTGCATCATTTTTCTTTGTTGATACACACGAAATCATTTTTTGATAACCCTCTCCCCCACCCATTTAGCTGGAACTGAGGGGATAAAAAAATCTATGGGTAAGTTTTTTTTTACTGTGAATGATAGTGTAGCATTGGAAATTTAGTATACAATCAATGGGTGGGATATAATTGGCACATTTGTCTGTTATCCTCGACTGAGTCAGCGAGATTAAATATCGGAATTCTGCTGGTTGGATAACGTCTAACGATGCTTTGTTTGATTATACGTGCTATGTGCTACTCCTACACACCTCCCCTCGATTGGTAGGCCCTCTCTAAGCTACAACCAAAAATGCTACGTTGGACACGTCCGACCCTCCAATGGGCCATATGCCCTTTTCGTTAAATATTTTGGTAAAGCCTGGTCTAGCTCGCCCAGAGTATATCCAATCCACGGAGCTATTTCTCTCAGGCATCACTCTTGACGGAACCTCCTCCTGCCCCTGCCAGTGCTTGTTCCCTCTCTCTCCGCTTCCTCTCCTTCTGCTTCGCCTTTTTCATGCGGTTCTTCTCTCTCCTCGCCTCGGCCTCAGCGGACAGTGGAGTGCTCGCGACAGCCTCAGCTGGGCTACCTGCTTTCACCGAAACCGTCTTTTCGGCTACAGCTGGTTTATTTGGGAGTTCGGAGGTTGATTGGGTCGAGGAAGTCGTTTCTGCGACCTTTGTGATCTTGGGCTTGGAGTCGGCTTTAGATGCGTGTGACGATACACGGCTATCTTCGTCGTCGCTGTCGCCAGCACTGGGCGTCGCAGTCTTCTGCTGGAGCGGAAGCGGTTTCGCCTGCTTTACAACTTTGGACGCCACAGTCTTGAGCGCAGCTGCCTTCGCAACCTCGCGCTTGGCCTTCTTTGACTTCCCAAGATTCGATCGGCCTTCTTCCTCATCACTTGTATCTTCCTTCAGTCCGCGCTTCATACTGCTAGCTTTTTCCTCTGCGTCGCGGGGCTTTGCGGCCTGGAGACCAGCTTTTTTGCCCATCATGAGGCTGCGAAGCTTGCTGTTGCTGCTAATGTCTTTCCGGTTCATGTCGCCACTAAGGTATTCCTTGGGGATCGGGGCACCGAGCCCGAGGTTGGAAGGCATTGGGTTGAAGAGCTCCGCATCCCAGGCCTTGATCTCTTCCTCCGTCTTCGACGGGGCACATCTACTCGTATCGAATTTGTCGACCCAGCTCTTGACAATTGCATCCTGTTTCGCAATGGCCAAATCAATGCGCGCCTGGATATCCTCCAGGTTTGCAGCTACCGGCAGCTTTTCATGCGTGTTGGGCGCCATCCTTGCAAATGTGAGAATTGTAAATATTTCGAACCCCAACTTTTTGGTTTCTAGGATCGGATCGCGGTCATTTGTTCCCTATCATCACGTGACTACGCACTCGTTCCGCCCAGGGCGGTGATTGGTGGTTGGGTCTTCCCGGGAGCGCTAGCGTTACAGGAAGCTGTGGTCCCCAAACTGTACATACGAAGAATATATTGATGCTCCAAGCCTTCCATTTCTTAATTTGGCAACGTTGAGTATACCGTTTGTCATTATGTTCAGAATCGCTCGCAGAGGGCCATTGGCCACGGCCATCAAGGCTGCCAAAGTACGACACTCTTACCCCTATCTTGCCGGTGTTTACACGTAATTAACCCAAATTTCAGTTCCCAACTCCTTACAGAGCAATTGGAGCCTCGCAACAAACAAGAGCCCTGAGCATTCATGAATACCTCTCCGCAGACCTCCTCAGACAAGTATGCATCCCTCCGAATCGAGTCTTCGAATCAATTGATGCTAATGGCAATAGTACGGCATCGGTGTCCCGAAAGGATCTGTCGCCAAAAATGCCGCAGAGGCCGAAGCTATCGCGAAGCAGATTGGTGGCGACGACATGGTCATCAAGGCTCAAGTCCTTGCTGGTGGCCGTGGAAAGGGTACCTTCGACAACGGACTGAAGGGTGGTGTTCGCGTCATCTACTCTCCCACCGAGGCCAAGATGTTCGCGGACCAGATGATCGGACACAAGCTGGTAACAAAGCAGACTGGTGCACAGGGCCGTATGTGCAACTCGGTATTCATCTGTGAGCGCAAGTTCGCTCGCCGTGAGTTCTACCTGGCCATCCTTATGGACAGAGCCTCGCAAGGCCCAGTCATCGTGTCCTCGTCTCAGGGAGGCATGGATATCGAGACTGTTGCCAAGGAGACCCCTGAGGCCATCACCACCACCCACGTTGACATCCACACCGGTGTCACTGATGAGATGGCACGCAAGATTGCTGTGGACCTTGGTTTCAGCGAGCAGTGTGTCGAGGAGGCGAGGGATACCATCCAGAAGCTCTACAAGGTCTTCATGGAGAAGGATGCCACCCAGATCGAGATCAACCCCCTTTCCGAGACCAGCGACCACCAGGTTCTTGCTATGGATGCCAAGCTCGGATTCGATGACAACGCCGACTTCCGCCAGAAGGAAGTCTTCAGCTGGCGCGACACCACTCAGGAGGACGCTGACGAGGTCCGTGCTGCTGAGTCTGGATTGAACTTCATCAAGCTTGGCGGTGACATCGGATGCCTCGTCAACGGTGCCGGTCTTGCCATGGCCACCATGGACATCATCAAGCTTAACGGCGGTGAGCCCGCCAACTTCCTCGACGTTGGCGGTGGTGCCACCCCCGCCGCCATCAAGGAGGCCTTCACCCTCATCACCAGCGACCCCAAGGTCTCTGCTATCTTCGTCAACATCTTCGGTGGTATCGTCAGATGCGATGCCATTGCCAAGGGTCTCATCAGCACTGTCGAGAGCATGGATCTCAGGATCCCCATCATTGCCAGGTTACAGGGCACAAACATGGAGGCTGCGCACAAGTTGATCAACGAGTCTGGCATGAAGATCTTCTCTATCGATGATCTCCAGAGCGCGGCTGAGAAGTCTGTCCAGTTCTCGAAGGTTGTAAAGATGGGTATGTCAACTCCCCCCCTCACTCCCCTGGAAACATAGCTAACATGAAGCAGCACGCGACATTGATGTCGGCGTTGAGTTTTCTTTGGGCATCTAAGCGGTTTAGATAGACATTCGGGGGTTGCCATGTACTGATTCCTAGGGTTTACTTCGGTTTACGTGTACTCATACGATTAATTTTTTCCATCCCATATTATCTTGACGCGTGCAAACCTCGTTGTATTTGTGCATTGTCTTAAGGCTTCCTTCCGTGCATCAATCCAATGTTCAACCACACCAATTCAATGGTTTAAACTAACCTGCCATCTAGGGCATCTATATGACAAGAAACCCCATGCCACTTCGGATGCTCGCGAACAATTGCGGAACGCGGAAAAAACAAAACAAAACAACAAAACAAGAGCGCCTTTCCACCTCATTTATAGCTGAGATGTCGCCGGCATTCATCTCCAGCGCGTCCAGCAGGCCAGCCTGCTATCGGCGAGCTACATATCGTTAATATCCGACCACTTTGATCTCTAGAATGAAAACTTACACCATCCCTTCACCTCCGGGACCAGGTAGTACGCAACTACCCTCTCGTACCTCTGTACCGGCGCCCTCTCCACCGTCTCCCCGCTGGTATACCACACCCAGACCAGCATCCCCACAGCCACATAAACCCGCGGCCAATCGACCGCGCTCAGGAATTTCCAAACGGAAATCGCAGGCCGAACGATCAGCACACAGAGCACCGCCGAGATCACGAGCAGCGCTATCCCGGGCAGGCTTTCCCAACTCTCCTTGAGCCAGCGGACGAAACGGTCGTAGTGATGCGCGGGAGTTACGGTAAGAGCCGAGAGGATTTCTTCCATGTCTGGCTGAGGAGTTCCGGGGGCGGCCAGCGCCCATTGCTCGCGCATGAAGGGGGTTAAACCATCTGGGCCTTTTGGCTGGCGTTGGCGGAAGTATGCGGCGGCGGCCCAGCAGGTTTCGTGGCTGCAGAGGAGAGGGCGTTGTAGCTGGTAATAGGGGCGAGCTGACATCTTTTGCGGTGGAGATGAGGTGCGTCTTAGGATGTGAATTTGGCGTGGACGAGAAGACGGCGGGTTGACGTATGCGCGGAGGCGGTATATGAGTTGTACCCATATCAAAAGAGTTCCAATGTATGCTGTTGCTTGGCCCAGTGAGACAGATGAGAGCCAGAGTGTAATTAGAAAAACCGTGACAGAAACAGCAGAGTGCCACCCCTGAGATCTGCTGAGCAAGGACGCCGCAACTGAGGCCATGGTGGTAGCCATTGTGGCGCAGAGGGTATATGTGACGATTTGAGACATGGCTGCAAGATGGAAGGGCGACTTGCGTGGCTTGTAACTTGAAGATCTTTTGGGTGTGAGAAGTATGTCTTAAAATGAAAGGGATCTGGCAGTTTGAAATATGAGTCTTTTTTGGGGCGAAATGAGATGCTGTTGAAAGAAAAGGGTGTCTTAGTACGGTTGAATGAAAACCAGTCTTTGACAATTGTGATACCGGGTAGGGAGGTAAGTTCGAGCCCAACGATGGGTTTTGAATGGCAAAGGGCTAATCGTCAGTTGCATTCACTGGGACCTGTTCTACCATTGTGGTTGTTTAGCGCGCCTCCTATCAATAGCTTACAATAGGTTTTGAAAGGTGCCTCAGCTGGTCTAAGCCAACGCACTCAGACAAAATTTCAGAAAAGTACGAACTCAACTCTGGGCCAGCAATTAAACCACGAGTTTTATGATCACAGTCCTTATTCCGATAGAACGAGGTTGTGTTTTTTTGTCCTTACTATTATCCTTGATAGGGAGGGGCATGTGGGTTTTATTTCCACTCCCAAGTTTGGATTGTATCACCTCCAGGCAACCAGCCAGGCAACCGACCAGCAACAACCACACTCTTCCCAACATCCGAAGGCATTAACATGCACAAAACTTAATACTGGCCCAAAAAAGAAGTAATGATAGTTTATTTAATGTATCTAGTCATCTGACAACGCCTCGTGATCTCTATCTATTTGCGTGAAATTCTGCAAGCATACTCTCTGCAATAACCCCTATGACTCCAGTGGCGAAGCCGGCAGATCGACACGCAAGAACATGCCAATATGAGGAATCCCAGCTTCTGTCCATTTCCCCATTTTCTCGTCCTCTTTGAATCCCCACCTCGCCCATGCGTTCGCAACATACTCTTGTGCGTGTACGCAGACCAAGCCGTTCCAGGTCGTCATTGCGTCCGCCAACTCGGCACCTGATTCATTCTTCGCCCCCCGCAGATTGAAGACTTCTGGGTTCTTCCTGGTGAATTCAATGGCAGACCTGACAAGCTGACCAGCAATACCCTTTCCTCTGTACTCCTCGATGACAGCCATCCGTCCAAGCTTGACATAGGCTTCCCTCCCATCATGGAAAGTGGTAGCTCTGTCCACAATCCACGGCAATGGCTCTGCCTTTAGCTCATTGCTTGAAACATTTTCTGGCAGGTCGAAAGATGACCCAGGAAGTGGATGAGCCTCGTGCGGGAATGGAACCAAACGAAGATTCCCGACTGGGAAGCGGGCATCGTCTTCGGAAGTTGCATAAGCCACCCAGTGGTAAGATCGACAATCGTCCGAGTCGCCCTCTAGAAGAAGCGGAATATTTTGACCTTTGACGAACACTTCTTCTCTCACTGCCATGCAGTCGAGGAACGACTGCGGGATATTGTGTGCTTGGTCAGCAGCTGGCACGCTGCGGTCGTACTTGTCGAGGCTTAATGGCCGCTGGAGCGTGATTTGGATATCCGACAACATTCTGAGAGCAATATGCCAAAATATATAGATATATGTGAATAGTTATGTCTTGGGATCTTTGTTTATCGACGAGAGCAAAGACTCTATGCTGGTTGATGAAAGTCCGATCTATCCCCCAAAAATGGTCGGGATGAAGATTCAAGCAAATGATAATCACAGACAGTAACAGTATGTACAATGAACAACGAGAAAAAGGAATCCGACTACTTTTAAGGGCGAATAACGAAAGATGGAAATGGAAAGAACATGAGAAAGTTAGTACTGTACAGGGCGCATATACGGCAAATACAGAGTAGCCTTGTGCCCCACTCAACCTTGGGTGATTATATCTTTTCTGCCGCGATGGAGACACCAAACAGAGATGGCGGTGACCTTATTAGCTGTGTGTAGCGGTGTACCTTACGTAGCTTTCAGCCTTCCCGTTTATCAGACGTTGAACAAACTGACGGTGTGCTAAGAAGAATATACAATACGTGTTCTTTCCTTGTTATTGAAGTCACAGCTAGCTCAGGTTTATAAGGTATGGAAAGTATACCCCACGAAGGTATTTATATGAGACTCGCCGAGAAATCGCCAACCTGTTGAATCGTGACGGAGGGTGGCGGGGCTGGTTGTGAACGGATACGTGTACTTACTGCCGTATTTTCAACCAAAGCTGGCCAGGAATTGTCTGTAACGATCACCGAGTACTAGAGCTCCCTGTAATCTAAGAGTTAGTGAGAATTGTTTTTTAACAATTGTTTAATATGGCGTCTCTTGAATAGCTCCAAAAGGCGTGATGCATAATTCCCACATGCGGCCGATCAATGCAAGGCTACCGTTGTGTCGCTTACATAAATTTACCAAATGCCAACCCCCAAAGGTGACAAAGTGACAAAGTGTCCTCTTTATAAACTTTATTTCCTCAACGAGGATACATATCCCTTGAGCGGGTCTGATATTTAATACCGAATAAAGTTGCTAGAAGCCAGTTGTCGAAGACCACATGCCATAGGTGGCAAAACACTACATATACACCGCCGTGTCCTCGCCACGGCAGCTTCACTCACCCACAGATCGCCAACCCCCTCCAACAATCATGGCGTTAGCCTCGCGGCACTCGTCTGGCATGGCCTTTTCGAATCTCTCTGCGATATTATGCTTATTTTGGATCGTCGCCTCCACCGCATTGGCGGCAAATGCAGTCGTCGGTATCGACTTCGGCACCGAATATATCAAGGCTGCGCTTGTTAAGCCTGGAATTCCCCTCGACATAGTCTTAACGAAAGATGCACGACGCAAGGAGCTCTCCGCGGTCACATTCAAGCCTATCAAAAATGCGCCGGAAGGATCTTACCCCGAGCGACTGTACGGATCGGACGCGAACGCATTGTCAGCTAGATTTCCTGCTGACGTCTACCCGAACCTGAAAGCTATCCTTGGTCTCCCTGTCAGCGACCCCAGAGTCGCAGAGTACTCCGCACGCTATCCAGCGCTGGTTATTGAGGAAGAGAAGACTAGAGGGACTTGCGAATTCCGAAGCAAGGCGTTCAAGACCGAGCAGGATCCTTGGATGGTTGAGGAGCTATTGGCAATGGAATTGCAGAGCATAAAGAGGAATGCCGAGGATATGGCAGGCAAGGGTAGCTCAATCAGGGATGTAGTGATTACGGTCCCACCATATTTTGACGCGGAGGAGAAGAGAGCCATCGAACTTGCCGCGGATTTGGCAGACCTACGGATACTATCACTTATCAGTGATGGGCTCGCTGTTGGACTTAATTACGCAACATCTCGAACATTCCCAAGCGTCACAGATGGCGCGCAGCCAGAACACCATCTGGTGTTTGACATGGGAGCGGGCTCGACCAAAGCTACGATTCTGAAGTTCCAGGGCCGAACAATCAAGGACGGCAGGAAATCCAACAAAACCATTCAAGAGGTTGAAGTTGTTGGAACTGGATGGGATAGGACCCTCGGTGGTGACGCTCTTAACGCTATTATTGTGGACGACATTGTGGCCCAATTTGTTGAGTCGAAAAAGGCAAAGGCCGCATCGATAAAGCCCGAGTCTGTACACGGCCAAGGCCGCGCCACTGCGATGTTATGGAAACAAGCCGAGAAGCTGAGACAAGTGCTAAGCGCAAATGCAGAGAGCCAGACAAGCTTCGAGGGTCTTTTTGACGATGTTGATTTTAAATACAAGCTGTCACGTACCGACTTTGAGAAGCTTGCCTCCACACATGCTGATAGGGTAGCACCTACGGTTAGAATGGCTCTCGAAAGGGCCAAGCTCGAATTATCCGATATCGATTCCATTATTCTCCACGGTGGTGCTACTCGCACCCCCTTTGTCCAGAAGGAATTGGAGCTCTTGGTGGGCAAGGCAGACAAGCTGAGAAGCAATGTTAACTCTGATGAATCTGCCGTTCTCGGTGCTGCATTCAGGGGCGCTGGACTTAGCCCCAGCTTCCGCGTCAAGGACATCAGAACATACGAAGCTACAGGATACGCTATCAGTATGCAATGGACGAACATCAACCTCAAGGCCCAAAAGCAGCGCCTATACACTCCCCAGTCGCACCTTGGCGCTGAGAAAGTAGTCTCTTTCCAGAACTTGGAAGATTTCGATGTTCACTTCTATCAGCATATCGATAATGCCGGAGAAGGTACATTCTCGGGAGAGAGAGAACTCATGAAGCTAGCAACCAAGAACCTCACAGCCACTGTTACAGAGCTGAAGGAGGGGCGCGGATGTGATGCCAGTGATATTGTTACCAAGTTTGGCGTTCGCCTAAATGTCTTCAACGGCGAAGTTGAAATTACCGGGGCTACTGCACAGTGTGAGGTGGATGAGGATGAGAAAGCAGGTGGCGTCGTGGATGGTGTTAAGGGCCTGTTTGGCTTTGGCGCTAAGAAGAGCGATCAAGATATCTTCGAAGATGCGGAAATCGTGTCGGATGTAGAGACTTCGACTGAGACTTCCACCACTTCAACCTCAACTGGTAAAAAATCGTCCTCATCTTCAGCCGCAGCCGCTTCTTCGGCCGCCGCCGATGCCAAGCCCAAGAAGCGCCTCGTTGCAATTCCTCTGGCCTTCGAGCTTGAGAAGAAGGGATACCCAGCCCTTCCCACCGAGGTCCTGACCACCAAGAAGGAAAGACTAGTTGCCTTCGACGACTCGGACTACACACGGAAGATGCAGGAGGAAGCCCTCAACCAACTGGAGGGCTACACTTACCGCGTCCGTGACTTGTTGACCGACGATGCGTTCATTGGGGCATCAACCGAATCTGAGCGCAAGCCTTTGGGTGAGCTCGCCGAGGTTATTGGCGACTGGCTGTATGAAGAAGGCACATCGGCTACCCGTGAGGTTCTGAGGGCTAAGCTGGGAGAGATGAAGGCAATCGTCGACCCAATTGAGCGACGCAAGGATGAAGCTGCGAAACGGCCAGCGCAAGTCAAGGGCCTCAAGGAGTCTTTGGAAAACGCTCAGTCAGTGATCAACTTGGTGAAAGAGAGGATTGCCGAGCAGGTCGAATTTATGTCGTCAGTATCGTTAAGACCAACTCCCTCTGAGACATCAACCGAATCATCGACTACAGCTGAGCCATCGACTGAAACCGAAGGCACCGAAGAAGACAACACTTCGGCCGAGGCTGAGGCTGAGACTAAGACCAAGTCTTCAGAGGTCCCATTGCCGACGGTGCCACCTACATCGTTCACCCAGGAGGATCTTGACAAGTTGGAGACCCTTCACAAAGAGACATCCGAGTGGTTCTCAAAGAAACTTGCCGAACAAGAGGCACTCAAGGTCACTGATGACCCCGTTTTATTTGTTAAGGAGATGGCCAAGAAGGCCAACGATATCAGCCAAGCAGGGATGGAGGTGGTCATGAAAGGCATGAAGGGCCCCGAGCAGCCCAAGCCAGCTTACACCAAGACCTCGAAATCCAAGAAGCCAAAGACGTCGAAGACGAAGAAGTCAAAGAAGTCGAAGTCCACGTCTACTGACGCGGCGGAGGGGACTGGGGAGGCCAAGGCTTACGACATGCCAACTGAGGAGGAGATTTTTGAGGCTGTGAGAATTAAGGAGGAGAAGGAGGAGAAGGAGCGGAAAGCAACATACAAGGATGAGTTATAGAAGAAGTAAATAATCACCATGCGACGAAGCAGCCATCCAAGCATGTTAGAAGTAGTAAAATGTATACCATGACACAAGACTATTGTAAGATTATTTTCTCATCTATAGCATACGGCCCGACTATGGCATCCTCTTCAAAAAAGCCTCGGCTCAAAGCACGTGATGTAAGCACCAAATGTCACCAAATCCAACTCTTACTGACAGGAAACTAAACTTTAAATACCAAGCTGTCCCACGACCTAACTCTACGCCAATCTTGAATCTAAAGTGCACTAAAAAGCTCAAAACCACCTGTCCTTGATCAACTTCACTACTATTACCACCACCCTACAGGCCCACAATGGCATTGCTGTCTTCCCTCTTAGTGGCTTTTGTGGCCCTACTCCACATTTACATCTTAGTGCTGGAGATGTTCCTCTGGACCACACCCCGCGGTCTCAAAGCCTTCGGTCTCACGCCAGACTTCGCTGAGAAATCCAAAACCCTCGCCGCCAACCAAGGTCTCTACAACGGTTTCCTGGCTGCCGGACTCCTATGGGGACTACAGCATCCAGTGCCGGAATTTGGGAGGGAGATTGAGCTCTTCTTCTTGGCGCTAGTCGCTGTTGCGGGGGCTTATGGGGGAGCTACTGCGAAACCGAAGATCTTCTTCATTCAGAGTGTGCCAGCTGCCATCGCGATCCTAGCCGTGTATTTGGGATAGACCTGTCACGAAGAGTTCGGCTTAGCGGGGAAGGAAGAATGCCACAGTTATGAGGGTTAGAGTCTAGAAGGGCATTAAGATTGGTTTTAGTATAGATCCGGAAGCTACTACTGCCGTCAATTCTTGCCCCAAATTCGTTCCATGTTTGTGGATGAGATAAGATCATCCATCAATATTTGACATATGTGCCTTTTGAATCGGGGCAGTTTTCCAAGCTTCCTAGAACGGATGCCATCCTAGCTACCCCGCTCCCGTGTCTCTTGGCCGGCGACCCTCTTTTGTCGATGTTGGACATCGAGACCGCCGAAAATAAAGCCAGAGTCCGTGTCATCTCGATAGTATAGAAGGTACGTATACTGTTTACTTTCTAAAGGGGAGCCTCGGCCATATTCCGCTGTCTGCCTTGATCATATCACCGTGACTAAAACAACTCGAGTATGGGTGTGTGTGTCTATGGCTGTTTCTGTGCCGTAATCTGACATCCATATCTTTTGACGTACCTCAGTATTCCCCATATCGTCAACCTCCCCCCTTGCTTTCTGTGCCGCATACGGCCCTTTAAACCAAAGCGGCTCCTCCTCAACCAAACACCTGTGACGTAACAGACGAGATGGCGAGATATTTCCCTGGAATCCATTACCCTATTCCAAATCCCTTGTTCCATGTCGAATCGCATGAATAAATCGCTGACATGTCTAAAACCCCTTGCTCCACGTGGAGAAGCCGTGGTTCCTGCACTCCCCTGCCCTGTTGTTGCACCACCACTTTCCAGCCGTCCCGTCCGTCCATCGGCTCTTGCTAGAACGCAAGCCACAACGGGGCTGACCTCTTCTCGGACGACGCATTGGTTGGTTTCTTACGTCCGTATCGGAATGAGCGATGGGTGCTGTTGAACAGCATGAAACGGTTGCCATGCACCCCAGAGTCATGCACCCCGCATGCAGGTGTCTACAGAAAGGGAAAGGGGCAGCCTCCCTCCCCAATGCTCAGCAAGGGGTCTGAGCTGCAAGGCTGTATATTAGGTCTGGGCATTATCTGTGTTCGTGATATGTCTCTTGGTCGCGTGCGTTGTTCTTTATCATTTTCAGTTGCGATCCCTTTTCAATATGCCTGGCGGGTTCCATCCAACAAAGGAGGTTTTTCTGGCCTGGCCAAAGCCAAACTATGTCGACCCTGAAACGAAAGGGAACCAGTTGCTCGTCGTTACTATAATATCTACCATTCTGTTATTAGCTTCCGTTATTGCTCGAGTGTGGGTGCGGATAGGGTATCAACGACAATTCGGGGCCGACGATGTGATGCTAGTCCTATGCATAGTAAGCCCTTTTCTTGTCACTTATGGACCAATAGTCTGGTGTATAGAGAGTCTCCGGATACTAATTGAAATTTTGATAGATTCCTACAGTTGGTATTGCTGGACTTTTAATACTCAGTAAGGCCCCGAAGCCGCAATTGTTCCAAATATTGTTTACTGATGGGAAATAGCTGAGACCAAGTTTCGTTGGTTTAGACACATCTGGGATGTGCCACTGGATGAGATAACTGGAAGGCAATATGTTAGTGAAGAACTCGCATCCTACCCCTTTTTTGCGCAATGTTGACGAGGTTGTTGGTAAAGCACAGTTTTGTTGTTCAGATTCTGTATGTGTATAATATTCTCTCACTCACCTACCTACGCTTCAGTCTGACTTTTATCTAGCTTCGTTATTTCCACGACGTTTAGCAAACTCTCAGCCGTGCTTTTATATAAACGAGTGATTGTGGGGGTTTCAAGACCAGCCTTACTTCATGTCGTCAATGTCGCTATCATTGCCCAAGCCCTGTATGGAATCACCTTCGTGCTTCTGATGCTGCTTCAGTGTCGGCCGATAAGCTCATACTGGCTGCAATTCTCATATCCGGATCCATATACAGAGAAATTCTCCTGTTTATATGAGGGCTCGGTGCCAATAAGCAACGCTTGTATAAGCGTGGTGACCGACTTTTTTGCTGCAATGCTGCCAATGTTTCTTTTCCTGCAACTACAGATGCCCAAACGAGACAAATACGGTCTTGGAGCAATCTTCGGAGTTGGATTCATGTTAGTTTATATCACATCCCTTGTCCTTTTATTGGCACGCCGCTGACCCACTGGTAGTGTCTGTATCTGTGGTATTATAAGATCAGTCCTCGTGTATCATATCTTTTACCAGTCGTTTGATGTGACCTGTAAGCATCCATTCAAATCCCTGGTTTTGTCTACCCCTTTTTCAACATACACTGACTTAAAATAGGGTTGAGCCATGACCTCTGGGTATGGACATACGTCGAGACCAACCTTCTTGTTATATGCAGTGCGATACCACCTCTTAGGGTATTATTTAAACGGCTTGTTGGAAACAAATTGTCACACAACACGTCTAAAATGCTAGAACACAACCTATCCCATGCAAGGAGGCCTAGCAACCACGCAAATCCAGCCGACACCTCAAAGAGCGGGGATTCCACGGAGGCTATTGCACTACATGGGATGGAACCTGGTACAAGCCGGACTCTTGAAAACCAGGCGAAAGCTATTCGACAAGCTCAACCGGGTCATAAATCACAAAACTCACAACGTTTTAGTAAGGTCTATCTCGATAAGGAGCTACCAGCCATTCAATGATGAAGATAAGCTTGAGATAAGGATGTACACTTGGGGATAATGGGAGCAATGGGAGGTAATGGCTTAGCATAATGATTCAAAGTTCTGTTAATCGGCTTTGAGGGTGTTGGATTTTCATGTTACCAAATCAGACACACACTCTTTGAATTGCGATTCCAGTCCCCTTTTCAACATGACACTACTTAAGGTACACTGCAGGTAGCATAATGTTCACCGAATCGTATTCCACAGGGGACGTGTATGTTGAACTTGGATATATATTTTTATAGCTCCCCACCATGTCCTATGTCTCGAGGTTAATGCTCCGTCCAAACCTGGCATACAGCTCGACCTTAAGCTCTTGCATGCCCTCCTTTATCGTCCCCAGCTTCTCTTCTAGTACTGTCACCTCCTCCTCGATTCTCGTCGTGTTGGTGGCGAGGAGCTCCTGCACGTCGGGCAGAGGGAGCGAGATAAAGGAGTCGCCAATTTTGTAGCTATTGGACAAGTTAGTGCCGTCCGATATCGAATGGATAACATAGAGTGTGATGAATAGAACCTAAGTTCATATGGGATGGTAGGGACGGGCGTACGGTATCATGTCCTCCTCGTCCGCAAGCTCAAGCTCATTCGAGATATCTTCCAGATCCTCCTTCTCCTTCTGTAGCGCAATCCATATTAGCACCTCCTCTCTCTCAACCCAGCCACCCAAAGAACCGCACGTACGTGTTTCGCCTTCAACTCATCCTCCAGATTCAATTCTCGCTGATGCAGCCTGCTGAACTTGTTGATCTTGTCCTGGTCCTCGCGGCGCACTTCGATCTCGTCGGCCCCCGTTGCCGCCTCGTCTTCCTTCGAGAGCTGGGAGTATGTTAGTCAGTAAAATTATTGGCAGAATATGGAAAGCGCAATATGTACCATTCGTCTCTGCATCATTTTGACGTGTGTGGTGAGCTGGTAGCTTTGGAGGGGTAGAGCTTGGGAGATTCGAGGTGGACTTTCTGGGGGTGGTTTTTGGGCAAACAGGGCAAACATGGGCTAAGTGGACGGTGATGGGGAAATATAAATGCCCCTCACTTTCTCGCACAACCTCATTGATATGATAAATATGGAAAGATGCAGGTATATTTTTACTGGTTTTATATTCATATGATACTATTTCTTAATTTCATAATTCATTGACAAGGCAGCTCCCAATGAAACTTTCGTGGTCTGTTCAGCTGACAATATATTCCGACTGGGCGTCATTTTGACTTGACAGCCTCCATAATAATTCATAAACTCCCCCAACCAAGATATTTCGCCATTCCTACTTTCGTTTTATTTCGTTATAAGGCTACAGCAGTCGGTGATATATATGAACCAGGGAGCTGCCCAACTGGTAGTCCGTGGTTGTGGGAAGTCCCCTGGGTATACCCTGGTGGCCTATTCGGTGAATACGGTGGTGAGGGATGAGCGCTGAAAGTATCATCATAGGAAGGCGGCTGATCTCCGGACTGTTCCCATAATGCTTGCTGTCCACCCTGGTGTGGTTTGGGCTGTGTGAGCAGCTCCTTCTTCATAGCCTTACGAGCTTTGTGCCTGGCGCAACGGTCAGCTCCTATTGCATCGAAGAGATGACGGATTTCACGCGGGCCTTACTTTCGATATTTCTTGTAGCCCATCATTGGCAGTACAACGACTGCCATGAGAACAACAGCTGCCATCTGTGGTGTTGCTGATGACACTACCCCGAAGATGGGGATATGGTTATACCGTGGTCAGCGCAGCGAGGTTATATAAATTGAGTTATGGGGGAACGTCAGGTCAAATAGTAGTTGTGATTACATGCATCGAATTTGGAATGGACCTGGGATTAGGTGCCAATTATCAGTAACCATGCGCCCCAGGCGCGTGGCCAAGGAGGCTTAGACAGCATAATGAAGGAGGTTGATATAGCGGAGTATACCCCACACTGTCTCGCCGACACCCCGACGTCATGGGATAGCACAGCGAGCGCACCTACCACATTTATTCAGGTACACCAAATGTATCAGTAACCACGAGATCTGATGCACCGCTCGCCCACAACACCGGGCGTAAGTTTCCCGCCGCTACTGTAGCTCAAACTCAGTGTGTGTGTGTGTGTGTGTGTGTGTGCGTATCCACCCAAGCGGCCAGACCTTTGAAACCTTTGTGCCTTCAGCCTTCTCCCCTCACAGAACGGCGGGGACGCGCCAAACATAGCGCCGACCTCCCACGATGCCAGCAACACCGCCAGCGTCACTCCAGGCGTATAATACCAGGCATCCGGCCACGCGCGGAACGCGACTATCCAATGTCACCCCGTCGACAGGTACGAGGACACCCGGGCAGGATCTTCGAACGCGACACCAGGACTCTCCCAGCGTGAACCCTGCCGCAAACGGACAAGACGAGCAAGCGAACGAAGATAGCGAAGACAACGAAGGCATTGAAGACCAGGATAATGGGAGTGAGGAGGGAGACGAAGAGTCTGTAGAGGAGGAGGACGATGGGGTGGAAAGCGTGGATAGCAGGCAAGAGGATGATGACGGGGAAATGGCGATAGACGCTCCTCCAGTCGCTACTCATAATGGCAGTTCGTATACCCGTGCAGTCTATACTCAAAGCTCAGATACTGATAGTTTCACTCGTTTCTAGTGCCGGTGGAAGTCGACTCAGTATTTGACCCAACGGGCCTAAAAGAAATTGGCAACCTAGCCTCGTGGACGGTATCGACGTGCAAACCTGGGTCTGGCGTGGAAGCATTACGAGACGATGACACGTCTCTATACTGGCAGTATGAACAAGCTCGTATTCTCTCTGATAATCAACTGCTAATTGAATTGGGTAGATCCGACGGACCACAGCCACATCATCTCAACATTCACTTTTCCCGCCTAGTATCGATATTGTCCATACGCATCTTCCTCGACTTTGAAGCTGACGAGTCCTACACCCCAACACGAATCACATTACTCGCCGGAACTGGATACCACGATCTAATCCCGTTTTCATCGCTGGAGTTTACACAGCCCAAGGGTTGGATCAATGTACCTCTGGATGGTGTTGGTGGTGGCCCTGATGGGAACACGCTGAGAGCGTTCCTTGTCCAAGTCAAAGTTGTCGAAAATCACCAGAATGGTAAAGATACACACGTTAGGGGTTTAAGAATATACGCCCGTGACGAAAAGACAGGTAGAAACCTGGCAAGCCTAGAGGACTGGGGTGTAAGAGAGAAGAAAGGAGCCGCGGCAAAACCCTTGGTTGACAGGACTGTCACCCTAGCGGAACCCGAATGGATGGAGGAAATGGAACTACGATGATTTATGCATTGTGGAGACCAGTAAGGCGGGTGGGTGCCTCGTGTACAGTAAGAATTCAAGTTGATGGCGTTGTGTGATACCCATAGCTTCGGTGAGGGCTTAACTAAAACTCGGCCTATTATAGATATATTCCCATAGAATTAAACCCGTTAAAGGTACGGCACACATATTTTGCATACTAGTAGTCCTACAATGAAAGCTTCTTTCATAACTACCGCAGGTTGCTTGCTTGTACTTCCTCCCAGTCGATTTGTTCCATCAACGAGGCTGAAATTTGACCGCGGGGCGAGGCTGACAAGGCTGAAAAACGGTTTGCGCGCTAATCCAGGATAAGACCCACTAGTAACAAGCATAATCGATAGCAGAAATATTCTGGAGAAATGCTCGAGTCGAACTGATAGCAAATACCCAAAATCAATCGAACGGATTTCCGTTCCCACGACGCTCATTATGGTCAAAAAGAGAGTTGGCGCCTTGGAAAAGGTCGACGCTGATCTGTATGTTTGTTCACATATTTTATTAGCCTTTAGGTAACAAAACTGACCATTTGTAGTCCGAGTTTACAATACAAGATTCGAAGAGATCCCAAGTAAGTGCCCATGAACCAACGTCTCCGCCAACGCGCAACGCCAGTAGACTTACATACTTCAGATCATACCAAGAAGATTTCCTCAATCAATATGGCCAATATCAAACCCAGAGAGATATTTACATGGCATCGCCCACGACCGCCACATCAGCAGGAATCGTTTCTTTCCGCGACCTGATCGATTTTGTGTCGCACGTCTCCGATTGCTACCGCGAAGATACGGCCAGCTTTCCGGATGATCTCAATAACATTCTGACGACACATCATGCCGTGCTTGAAACCGAGTTGCGCGAAAAGGTTGTTGGCGCCCTCGTCCTCCTCCGCCGCAAGGATATCATCGACTCGACTGGTCTTCTCAACATCCTCTTTCCTATTTTGGTCACCACGCCCAGTAAAACTCTCAGAGCTCTACTATTTACCAAGATTTTGTCTGAGCTACGAACGTCGAATGCGAAAACGACAAACCATAAGCTGAACCGCACCATACAGACGGTTCTGTACAACCTTCTCACCTCGGACCGGGCCTCGTCAAAAGGAATTTGGGCTGTCAAGATCACAAGAGAGTTATGGAAACGCCAAATATGGACCGACTCTAAAGCCGTTGAAATTATGAAGGAGGCCAGTTTAGCGGACAACGAAAAGGTTGTTGGTGGTGGTGTCAGATTTTTCTTGGGTGGTGATAAGGAACGTGAGGATATGGAGGATGAGGAGAGCGACCACGAAAATATCAGCATTGGAAAGTTGAAGCATCAGGTTGGAATTAATAAAAAGTCGAAAAAGAAGGTCAAGGGATTGGAGAAAGCCGTGGATAAAGTTAGACGGATAGAGCGCAAGAAGAAGGCGCCTCATCCTCTCAACTTTTCGGCCCTCCACTTGCTCCACGATCCTCAAGGGTTTGCAGAGACACTATTCTCGAAACATCTCCAAAATGGCAAGTCCAAGCTCAACTTGGAGCAGAAGCTTCTGGTCCTCCAGCTTGTTTCCCGTCTCGTCGGCCTTCACAAGCTCACGGTCATTTCCCTATACTCCTACTTCACCAAATACCTCACGCCACGACAGCCATCAGTAACGTCGTTCCTTGCATCTCTCGCCCAAGCAACCCATAACCTGGTTCCTCCCGATGCCCTAGAGCCGCTCGTTCAGAAGATTGCCAACGAGTTCGTCTCCGAGGCCGCCGCTTCTGAGGTAGCAGCTGCGGGTCTCAATGCCATTCGCGAGATTTGTGTTCGCCAACCTTTGGCGATTAGCGATACCCTTCTACAGGATTTGGTCATGTACAGGAAGAGTAAGGATAAGGGAACTATGATGGCAGCGAAGGGACTGCTCTCGCTGTACAGAGAGGTCGGTGCCGATCTGCTACAAAAGAGAGACAGAGGAAAGGAGGCCACAATGGGTATCCGAAGCGGCGAGCGCAAGGAGAGGAGATACGGAGAGGAGGAAGTTGGTGGCATCGAAGGCCTTGAGCTGCTCGAGGAGTGGAAGGCCAATGAGCGCAAAAGAAAGCGTGTTGAGGCTGGTCTACCAGAGGAACTAGGCACGGATGAAGAAGAAGAAGATGAGGACGACTGGAACGCATGGGACGCACAGTCCAATGCTAGTAGCGACTCTGGCGGCTGGATCAATGTTGACAGCGACGCCGAGATCGAAATCAGCGACAGCGAAGACGAAGGCGGCAAGAAGCCTCCTGCAAAGAAGGTGAAATTCGCCGACACGCCCGCCGATGCCGAGGATAATGAACCAACCGATGCCACCAGCAAAGCAGACAAAGAACTTGAATCCAAGATCTCGCTACTGGCCACGACGAAGATTCTCACTCCCGCTGATTTGGCCAAGCTCCAGGAGCTGCGTCTCGAAGCCGAGGTCAACAAAATTACTGGCAAGAAGGGCCTAACCCAACGACAGAAGGAGGCACTCGCCCGCCACGCGGATGACCCCTTGACAGCGGACCAGATCGAGGGTTTCGCGAAACTGAGAAAGAACACGCGCGAGGAGAAGATTGCGATGGCGCGCGAGGGCAAGGGCGAGAGAGGCGAGCATAAGTCGACGAAGGCGCTACGTCGTGCGAAGAACGAGGCGGATGGCAAGAGTACGACGAATAAGGAGAAGTCGCGGAAGAAGAACTTTATGATGACGCTGGGGAAGGCGAAGTATAAGCAGAAGAGGAGTTTGGTGCAGACGAAGAGGGTGTTACAGGGACATCTTAACAGGGCTAAGAGGGGTGGTAAGAGAGGAAATATCGGCATGTAAAAGGCGTTTTGGAAATAGTGATGAGTTATATATGGCTGCCGTTCAATGTCGACAACCAACGAAACGACTGTTAGAATATAAAAGAAATACCATGATCTTTACATTACTTCACTCATCTCTACAGGGGAACTCGGAATGACCTATGCCTTCAATTCTCATATATATACAATCGATGGCCTCTGAATTTGACTCATTTCGCTTGTCCTCATTATGCATCTCTCCCAAACCCAGCCACAGCCAAGGTGGCAATAACATACACCGCAAGCCGAGGCTACCACCATGGTAGCCCCTCGCCTATATAACTCGTCGAAATGCTTGTGAACTTACAACCCCGATGAAAAAAATCAAACGCCCCATCCAACCTATACCCATGGTATCTGCCTTTGAAAAAAGCACCAAAAAACTCCTAACAATGAATGCTGCTGTCAAAATTACATCCCTGACGGCCTCTGCATATTCCCATTCATACCCCCGTTCATGTTCATGTTTCCCTGCATCCCCATATTCATGCCCATGTTCATCCCCTGGACCATACCAGGGTGCTGTTGCCCGGACATCATGTGCCCCTGTTGCTGTTGCTGCTGCTGCCTCAGAGCCGCTTGCTGTTGCTGTTGTATCATGACCTGCTGCCCAATTTTTTGTCTGGCGCTTAGCTGGCACTGCTGCTTGAAATTGTTCAGAGCCTCGGGTGGTGCTTGGCCCCCGGGGTACTGTGCCATAAAGTTCGTTATCTGGGATTGATAAATCTGGCGTGCCATGGCCTGGATTCGCTGCTGGACTATATTTGGTTGACCTTGCTGCATCTGCCCCTGTTGATGCTGCTGTTGTTGTTGCTGCTGCTGTGCTTGCAGTGCTGCTTGCTGCTGTGCCTGTTGAACCATTTGTGGAGTCATGGCACCGCCGCGACCCATAAAACCTTGTCCATTTGGTTGCATAGAGTTCTGCGCTTGAACGGCGGCCATCGCCCTCATCTGGGCATTGTAGTTGATGGCCATTTGGTTGCCGCCCATCATTGCAGGGTTGCCTTGCTGCTGTTGCAAGGCCATCTGCTGCTGCAAGGCCATCTGTTGAGGTGACATTTGCTGGCCATTCATAGGAGAAGAGTTCATAGCCTGCTGTGCTGCTTGCTGGCGCAGACGTTGCTGCTGCTGTTGCTGTTGCGCGATGATCTGGGCCTGCTGCATTTGCGTATTCATAATTTGGTTGGGCATCATGTGAGCACCGCCACCCATTTGTGGAACTTGGACCATCTGTCCTGGCATTGGGCTCGTCTGGCTCATCCGAGGAGTTTGTCTTAATGCCTCTTGAGACATATTTGGGGTTCCCTGAGAGATACGAGGAGTCCCACCGTGGCTCTGCTGACTTCCTTGAGCTCTCATAGCATGGGCCACAACCGGAGTCATTTGTGGGTTCTGTGGAACGACAGATCCTGGACGCGGGGGGCTTCCACCCAGACTTGACGTCGAATGTCGCATCTGGACATCGATATTTCCGGCCGTCATAGGGGATGAGCCATTGTGAGGAGTAGCATTCTGGACAATTGGGGACGACGTCGGTGCCTGAGACAACTGCTGTTGCTGTAAGAACCTTTGCTGCTGTGTTGTCATGCCATTGGCGGCGTTCGGTAAACCCATCGTAGGAGTCGGATGCCCATGAGGCCCCGCGCCTTTCATGGCCTGCTGGTTTTGTGCCTGCTGGGCAGCCATTTGGCGGCGGTGTTGTTCTTGTTGGCGAAGATTCTGCTGTGCCTGTTGCTGCATACGCATTTGCTGCAAGCGAGTAGTTTCGTCCTGTTCGCGCCTGCTTGCTTCTTGCTTCGCCTTCTCTCTCGCTTCTGACTCTTGCTGCTGCTTCTTAGCGGCTTCAGCTTGGAGAAGCTTCTCTCGCTTCTTATTCTCCACCACTTGAAGCTTAATGCTTTCAATGGCCTTGAATCTTTCGAATCGAGGCTCAAAGGATGCCCCGCCCACTTTGCTGTCTCCGTCAGTTGCTGTTACCCCTCCAGCTGTGCCGTTGCTAAAGCGCTCATCCAAAATAAGCATGTATTGCTCCTCATCAGCGGCAGCAGATTCTTCTGCGGCCATCTCCGCAACAGTCTTCTTGCGAGATTTGGGAGATGGCACTGGGAATGAGTGATCTGGGTGAGCAAGCGCTTCTAGCAACGCTGCCGAGGCTGCTGCACTCTCGACGGGTTCTAAAAACAGTGGCGCCGTAGTTGCCAGAGTTATGTTCGACTCAACGGAGTATATGTTCTTTGAATCTATCTCCATCTTTTCGCGCTTTTGTCTTTTGGCAGGAGGTGGATCCATGCCCACGCTAGCACTGGATGGCCCTGCGAGACCTGGGGTTTGTGGGGGAGCCATTCCATTGGCATCTTGATGCGATTCCCGACGCCCTTGGGGTTGATTTACAGCAGGGGTGGCCGCTTTTATCGCAAGGTCAACATAAGTTGACATGGGCGTTGGATGGAGAACCATGGTGGATATCTTTGCCTTTTTCGCATTGGACCTACTCCTCTGGCCATCAGACTGCTGTCCTGGAGCCGGCATGTTTTCCTTGTCCTTGTCCTCGGTATTTTTCCCCTTTTCTGACTCCGCGGGCACTCCTGGCGGGGCGATGGCCTTTGTCAACGCGGCTAGATTATCTTTTGGATAAGGGACCCATGGAGATGGTGTTAGGTACGCATTCGAATTATGTATCGACATCGGCTCCGTCTTATCACTTGTAGATGAATTCTGGGATGACTCTCGTGCGGTTGCAATGGATTTGTGGTCATGAACCTCCACTATCAAACATCCTAGGGAAGTTAGCCATGTGCCAAAATAATTTGTCACCTCCGCTACGTACCTTCGTAGAAGGTGGTGTTCCACATGTTGAAGTACTCCAGCAAATCTTGCGGTACCGTCCCAGATCTCAGATGCTCAATGAAAATTTTCATTGGAGACTTGTAGGAGAACGTGCCATCCTGTTGATCGAATCGGAAATGTGTTGGGTGCAGATGGACAATGAGAGACGCGGGGCATCCGCGGTATTTCTTCAAGATGTAGCTATCGGATCGAACTAGACAATGTTAATAAAATATTCCTATACGCGTGATAGAAGTCCATACTGTAAGGCGGAGGTTGTGCGGTTTGTACGGCCTGAATGTCTGGAATCAAGCTGGCGGACCTCAGACCCGCGCTTGCCGTCCTCTGGCCGCGGCCCAGCATTTGCGGCGGCGCATCGCGACGAGGTCGCGCAGGAGTTCGAGATACACCATTTGCCGTGGCATTGCTCATGGCCGACGTCGGTGGAAGAATTGGCGGCGGCTTCTTTGTTGGAATTGATGGCGAGGTGGACACCGAGGTCGCGACGCCATTTGCGCCTGAAGATGAATGCATCTTTTCGGGGCGCTTGATTTTACTCATCTTGCATTAGCAGGCCTGCGGCGACCGCTGTCGCTGTCGCTGTCGTCGTTGTCGTCGTCTATTCGATGTGTTCTTCCGTCGCGTCTGCACTGATTGAGGTCATGGGGACGAGGCAGAACTTCGGGATGAGGTTGATGAACGCATGTACCTTGTTGTATCCACAGCCAAGTCTGAAACGATGGCGAGCCGCAACTAAGTCGAAAGCCCACGTGATATTTGATGAAATATGACAATAAACAACTATGGCTACTTAACTACCCTATTTAGATCTTTCGACTAGAGTAATTAGACTACTCTAGTCCAAAAAACTACTGCGAGCTATACTATGGTTTGATAGCTTCCCATGCGCCCAAATTCCGTTATCGGAGAAATATGCCTTGCTATGGCTAAATATCATACAAACATAACAGTTTCAGTTCAAGCTCAGTCCTTTCCTTCAATCCGTCTTGACCAGTCGTCTCCAACGCGGAGGTTCTCCACGACGAAGACGTGACGGCCCCTTCCAACACGCTCCTCCTTCTCCCACCATTTCTCCACCTTCTTCTCTGGGGTGGCTTGCTCGGCTTCTGACTCACTATCGGCGAGGCCCCCAACACCATGGTCGCCTCCGACAACGACCACAACATCGCCACGTAGCCAGGTTTGGAGGTGTGTGATCACATCTCCTTCCTTTCCACTCAATGCCTCCTGTAAGTAGACGACATCGGGGGCAAGGTGACGGAGGATGTGAACGTGTCCGCCTTGCGTTGTGAACGGGAAAATCATCGTCTTCTTTTCGACAACATCTTCAGCCTCATTCCACAGCGCGTTGAATGCAGGGGTGTCTGGGTCAAGCTCACTGAGATGATATTAGCAAGGTAACTTGAATAGATGAGGGTATATCATACGTGGCCTTTTCGCCCTCCTCGCCAGGTGCCAGTGCCTGTTCGGGCTCTATGTTGGAGAACGAAGAACTGAGAGACGCCGCAGCCTTTGCTGCGGGAGCATCTAGGGGATGGTGCTTAAGATCAGGCGAGAAGATGAGAACGAAGAGCTGGATTCTTGAGAAGTCGGTGCTGTGTGGCAGGAAGGATAGTATAGACTGTAATGATGGTTAGATACAACGGAAATATGCATTTTAGCTCCTGTAGGATGTATACGTACTGCGTGTGTTTGGCTGTAATCCAGACCATCATCGACACCGTCCAAATCCGCATCTGCAGACACGACGACAGCGACTTTGATCTTCTTTCCATTATTGGATGGCCCCTTTCCGGACACAGCGATAGACTTGGTTTGTACAGGCGAAATGGTTGGACTGGCTCCTGCTCCCCGCGCCTCAGCCTCTTCAGACCAGGTTTTATGATCCTTATAAGCGTTCTTGTCTTCCTCTCTGATTGACGACAGAGCGTTTCCAACCGCAGCGCCAGCCGCGGTTATGCCGGCTGAGACAGTTCGACTGGCGCCCTCGAGGAATTGTTGTGGGCTGGGCGTACGCTTTAATGCGCGAGCTACGTAGCTCGACGGCTCATCGGCGTGTCTTGGAGGTGCGCCGTAACCTTGGTCCCCGGATCGTTGGTCGTTGTATGTTGGAGGAGGCCCTTGGGGATCGCGATAGTCATCTCTGCGTCCATCTCTGCGCCTTCGGTAATCATCTCTCTCTTCGTCGTCATCGTCTCTCTCGCTCCAAACCCACGTCGCCAATCCAATTGTGGCGACAGCTACGGTCAAAATCAGGGGCATCCAATGTCCGACGGGACCTCTATTCCGCCGCGATGGGCGATCGTAACCATCATGAGGCGGCATTTGGGTGTACCGCTTTGATCATCTGCTTGCACAAACTAAGATTTACAAAGATAATAATTCGATAGATTCAAGATTGGTGTTTGGCGCAACAACTGGGAGAGAGAGGAGGGGGGTATTGGAGGGTGTGGCTTTGTTGACATGCTCCCCAGCCTCGCTGGTTTTCAAAGCCTCGGTCGCCAGTCCAACAGCCGCACTAGTGAATCCTTTAGCCCCGGCTTACTGTGTGTGCACAACAACGATCATGAGAAGTAAGAATTCTGGCTGCATAATTACAAAAAATTAGAGCGCAGTTAATAAATATTTGAGCCTCATTACTGATATAATACGATATGTTAGAATGACAGTCGCGTGCACAATAACACGTGCTGCGGCTATGATGTTGGCCTGCGTCCTGTTGATGTGGGCATTTGGCACACAACGTCAACTTTGCACGTGATACAAGTATCCAAATTTTTGAAGTCTATCGGTTTGATATCAGATTGACTCACGGGACATAACACTCTACGACCATACCACGACATAGACTAAACTTGGTTTTCGACGGTGATATTGATAGATACGAGGAGTTTGCTACCTTTATCTGTTCGGGTGGACGTTTTAACTGTCCTAAGCAGCCCAGAGGGGACCGTGCTTGATAGCCCTTCTCAACAGTAGAAGTCAACTCCTTAATAGTACCCGGCACAATGCCTCACGCTCTCTCGATGCCGACGCCTGGCTTCCAGGCCATAATTCTTTGCGGACCGGGAGTTTCGTTCGATACCTTCACCTCCAAGCCAGAGGAGTCGCCAAAAGCACTTCTGCCAATCGCGAATCGGCCCATGGTCTGGTATCCCCTGGACTTCTGCTACCGCATGGGAATTACAAGTATGGACTTATTTTCATATACTATCTTCTCTATCTTCATTTATACTTCTCCCACTTCCTTATACTGGGATTATCCACGATTGCTGTGCGTTGCACGTGATCTAGAGAAACTGTTGTCATTTTCCTTTCTCCTGCACTTAGCAGTTCCTCACTTTGACCCCAGACTGGCATGTGAAGACGGAGAAAGGCCTCAAAGGAAAAATATGACACTATACTAACTGCCACATAGAAATACACTTAGTCGCACCTCCAACATCCGCCCCTGCAATCCAAGCTGCGTTAAATACCAACCCGCACCTCACAGCATTACCTTCACCAAAGCCGGATCTTATTGCACCGGCAGACTTGGACCAAACCACAGGAACAGCACAGATCTTCCGCTTGCCAGAGGTTCTTAAAGAGATCAAAGGCGACTTCATTGTCCTACCTTGTGATCTCGTATGTGAACTAGGCGGAGAGGCCCTTCTCGAGACATGGATGATCAGGGAAGCAGGCCTAGGTGGCGCCACCGGCGGAGGAGATGAGTTCAAAGGACCCAAAATGGCAATTGGTGGTGAGAAGGGAGGAAGGAGAGGTGGTCTGGGGGTCTGGTACGAAACGAAGATTGAAGTACCAAAGGGAGAACTTGGTGTGAAGGGCGAAGAAACCGATTTCCTGGCTACGGCACCAATCGAACAAGGCCCAGTGCCGGCTCACCAAAACTCGCTATTGCGCGATACGTCCAAGGTTGTATTGTCTTTTCCAACGGACACACTTAACGACACCGTCGAGATGAAAAACATGCTGCCGGTGAGGCAAAGCTTGATTGAAAAGCATGGTAATGTCCGGATGCTCACAACCCATCGCGATGCGCACATCTACATATTCCCAGCTTGGGTCATTGATATGATCAATAAGAACGACGATATGGACAACCTTAGTGAAGACGTCATCGGCTGGTGGGCCAAGGCAAGCTGGCAGAATGGCTTCGCCGAAAGGCTCGGGCTGCGCACTATTTTCCATGGCGAGGAGCCAAGTAACGATGAGGAAGCGCTTGAGAAGGACGAGGAGTCAAAAGAGGATATTGACATTGCTGCTTTGAGTACTACATCAGTATCTAGAGTTGAGACCCTCAGATCAAGCATCACCATCTCTACCACCGAGCAAAGCCCTCAAACCGACTCCCAAGACAACAGCACCACCGAGGCTTCGCCCACCGATCCCCTGATCGTACCGCCATTCCTCGCGTATATCCACAAATCCCAACCTTATGGCACCCCGGGCGCCCCTGTGGTGCGACGAGTGGATACAGCGCCGCTCCTCCTCATGATCTCGCTGCAACTCGCCAAGTTGGAGGCGATCGACCAAGTCGGCCGTCAAGAGGCATCACCACTTGCCCACGCAAGCAAGGTGGCATACCCAGGAGGTATCGCAGGCCGCTGCACGGTGACGCGCCAGGACTGCCTGCTGGCCGACAACGTGACGGTTGAGGAACGATCCGCCGTCAAGGAGTGTGTTATCGGCGCCAACTGCCAAGTCGGGGAGGGGGCGAAGCTGTTCCGCTGTGTGTTGATGGAGGGTGCCGTGGTAGGGAAGGGATGCAAGATCTCCGGTTCTATTCTTGGCCGTCGCTCGGTCGTGGGGAATGATTCAGTTCTGCAGGATTGCGAGGTGGAGGATAACATGAGGATCGAGGCTAAAAGTAAGTTCTTCCATACCTATCCCTGAGACTCATCTCTGCGGGATTTGTCATACCTGGCCATGTTTACTAACGATGACAACACAGCCGAGGCCAAGAACGAGAAATTCAGGAGTTCAGAAGGTCTCGAAGCAACAGAGGAGGAGATGGCAGATGCTTTTGCCGATGAGATCGACAATGATGGCTTGATTCAAGAATAGTTTCTAACTTTTGAGTCACGGTTTCAAATCATCCGCCTAGGAGCTAGATTATTTTTAGCAGCAATGGCAAAAGACTATGCCGGCAAATGCCCCCTCACATGAGGATCGCAGAACATTGAATTGCCGCAGTGGGATCCTGCTGGAGGCTAAACAGATCAACTCGTGGCCTTGTGTTCTGTCTCATGTTGTGTCGGTGAATGTACTGCTGAAGTGTTAGGACCCCAAGTTTCAATCCAGACCCCAAGTCTCAAAAAGCAAAGTCGGGGGGAGCAGGGTTCTCTATGTACTGACTGAAACTAGCTTTGCAGCCCATATGGTAGGATTAGACAGTGATCAATCCTCCACCTTTCATCCGCGGGACTCCTAATCTCCAGATGGTTCTCCTTGCCTATCTAGTTCTGTGTAGAGGGCGTGGGGGCTACGTGGTTTGTGGTGTACAATGCCTTAATTAAACCGAGCAGATGTCTCAGGGGCTGCTTACCATTCCATTACAACCAACAATGGAGGGGACACAGGAATGTGAGAAGTGAAGGGCTGTGTCAGTTACTGCGTCTGTCGACGAGCAAACAGGGCATACTTGCATACCGGACCAGGTCAGAATTTTCATTAGCCGCGGCCATCGAGCATTATGAATGACCAGTAGTGGCGTCTCCGGGATCAACCTTTGAGATCACCGGAGTTTCACTGCAGCTACGGGTCAATACGGCTGTACTCCTGTCCTGGAGGAACGCCATGCGTCGCCCATTCTACCCGATGAGAATGCATTGTAACACACGAGAGCCGTGTCATCAGACCACACGGGCGAATTGTTGACAAAGAAATCAGATGTTGCCGTGTCCCGCCAGAATGGTTGACAGGGAATGGTTGGGAAAACTGGTGCATGGGTCCTATGAGAAGCTCACCTTTTGTTCCTCGAAAGTGATAACTTTGCAGACCGCAGGATACGGCATGTACTATACTGTACTTTACGAGGCAGAGTAGGCCACAGTACTAGGGGGTTTGATCAGCATTGCGTCGGGTGTGTGGAGCCCTCTGCAGGGATCAATGGGATGATCACGGAACCCTGCATATGGCAAAAGTGGGCTCGGTTCGTGGACGCAACCTAGGGGATTACTGGGGTAAAGGCGCCAGAAGCAACCGCGCGGAAGGTCGGAAATCCACTCAATAACAAAGCGACAAAGAATCCCAATGCTTATGCTGACGCCGGGACATCATCAGAAGCTACCGAGTCTCTGGGTTGGGCATATTTCCTTCACATTTTTTTAAGGGAAGCCGAGAACCCACATCGCGAGCTCCTGATGCATAGATTGGATCAATTGACTCGGATAGGTGATTTTTGGCAGATGTTTGAGCCTATTTCGAGGCTTCAGGAAGTGGCGAAGTCGGATCTCAGACAAGAGGCATTGTCTGCTTGATACCCGTGTGGAATGGATAGTCGCAGGCTCTAACCACATACCTTCACCGTCATGTTCTGAGAATGCTACAAGGCTGAAAATCTCATGTTTACTTGTTGGTCAGTTTAGAAGAGCAAACACACCAATGCATGATTACAGACAGGCTAGACGCCATCTTTCCCAAAGCGCGATAGAGACCCGAATTCTGAACAGCGGTCAAGGGCCAGGAGATGGAAAGGCTTTGCCGCCAAAGCCGTAGTAAATGTCAAGCATGCCTGCCGATCCCGAGCCGGAGCATACACACTCCGAATCATACACACTTGCCCGGTCAGAACTGACCGCCTGTTCCTTGTCAATTCCCAATAGACGCTTGGGCGTCCGCGTCCACTTACCTGCTGCGCTAAGCGTTACCGTGAGTGGCGACGCAAGGTGACATGTTAGTTTTGGTGAAGCCAAGATGGCCGAGGAGGACAATCATATTGAACTGCAAGGTACGTATAGAGCAGCACCAATGAAGCGCATATCGAAAAACAACACTGGCCGCAATTCACCGTGATCCAAGTATGTTTGCATGGTTAATAACGTACCATTCATTCATACAATTTAAACGCGCTGATTACACAGATAAGGGGACGAGAAAACGAGGGATGATTCCAGTCGCGGTTGCAGCTATCTGACACTACATATCGGAGTGCATGCCAGAAACATTGCCCAGCCATACATGTCAAGACAGCACAGATGTTGGTTTTCGGGGTCCTGGCTCCACCAAATGCATCAACCCGTCAACCCCCACCAATACACTTTCCCAACTTGTTCATGCGGTGACCCTACGAGGTATTTACTACAGAGCATTTATTTACTTCGTTGTGCTAACTTCGTGGTATAGGTCCAATCTCTCATAGTACATATATTACGTCGGTGGTGTATCTAGACGGTGTACATGCGTACATATCGCAAGTATATCGGAGCAAAGTGACCAGTCTCTGCGGCGTTTGTAGACTCTCTGTGAGAGCCTTCTACCGCTGTGTGTACGGTACAGCACTATACTGTGCAACACAAGTAACCTCTTCTGTCGAGATCGTCCCTCGTCTCACCACCTTACTGTCACACTACAAATGTGATCAAGACTGAACCACCCCGCCGGTACTCCACTAGAATCATTCCTGACCCCTACTTACGGTGCCAATCGCGCTAAGCGGATCTACGATCCCATCCTGGAGGTCAAAAGTGACCAGATCTAGGCCGCTCGTGGGCTGGACATTGTCGGTGTCGGTACCTTTTTGAGGACTGTCCACGATCGGAACTTCCAATCGCATCTTTCCGCTGCTCTGACCCCCGTCACCGTCGCAATGAACTCCCTTTACTGGAGGAATATCCCCCCAAGACGTGCGTTATGACTGGCGGCGGCCATCAGATTCGATGCGGGACCTACGCTACTAGGCCGGCACATCAGATGCATCCAAAAACTCAAGTCTGGTAAGGGCATATGGTCCCCAGCAGGAACCGAGCTCTCTCTTCTGGCCGTTGGCCGTACTGAAGTTACGTGCAGCGTTGAGACTCTTTAATATCACAATATGGTGGCACATAAATATGACAGATCGTTCCAAAACAGGCAAGACGCGGCTACACCGAACATTCGGAGCCCCAGCAGATCAGTTCCAAGGCTCTATCATTCGCTGCTTAGCCTGAGACCAGCGGCTATCATAGTCTCACAAAATACACCCAATTATGATTCCATCTTCTCACGCAGCCTTGGGGCCAGCGTCCCATGCAAAATGATAAACAGTACCATGCTCGAACCCCGGAAATGGCTGGAATTTCTTGAACGGGTGTCTCTTCTTGGCCTACTCATGCACGCCACGCCATTCATGCTCTTGATGCAAGTCAGAGTTGGCAGGGCATGGTAAAAGGGTGCTCTGGAGAGGAAAGGGCAACTGCATAGGTAAAACATGGTATCGGTATTGACTACCCGGACACCAATGGCATACGTGATTTTCAATTTCAAGACATTCACTTCATGTCTTTGGTTGGGTTTAAACGGCATGCTTAGTCCCATAGGAAGGCGACAGGATACCGGGGATACACGCCTAGCTGAACGTAATGCGGTCACAGCGCCATTGTGCTCGTTCCAACATCATCCCACTTAGTCGTTGTTAGTCACCCTAAAACTTTGGATAATGATATATCATACCTAATTTCCCCCAGTCCAAACACTCCCGCTCGATTTAGATCAGCCCCCGTCTTCCAACCATTGCAAAGGCCCACCCTAAAAGCCGCTAGAACGTCTGAACCTTCGAGACTGCGTCAATTCCAGAGCCGCGGCGCCCGTTTCTAACGCGAGGGGCTTGAATCCGTTGCTTAAAAGACCCCCGCCCGCCTCCAAGGGGCTGTTGAGTCGATGCAAGGTACGCAACGAGATTCAACACGTCAAGCTTTCTGTGGAAACCAGCAGCATTCCCAAGAATTTTTACCTATCCCAACTAGACGACTAAGTTTAGGTTCCTTGCTCTTCACCCCCAAATAGGAGAGGAGGAGAGACCTCCGCACAGTCCCCCAACCACCTCAGAGGTTTCATAGAAGGGCGTACAACACGAAAGAGTGTTCAATTATAGCCATCGACCAGGCATACCTGACCCGATCCGTAAGTCTGCATCTAATTTGGCTAGTTCCATCACAGCATGATTTGCATGGCCCTTCCGGTCCTTCTCGCTGCAATGTATAAATGAGTCTCATCTGCTCCTTTTCATTCCAAATCCCTCCCCAGACGCTCTTCTTCCAACCACTGTTCACCCAGAGATATCCCTGACGACTCCTCAAGTGCCCGCTGCTGTGTCTCCTTTCCATCTCTCCGATTCGTATGTTTTATCACCGAGGTGCAGCGCCCATGGCGACGTACATGTTGCTAACGTGACTCTCAGGTCTTTGCCAGCACCCTAACACCTCCTACCGCCTCATTCACTATGACAATCGTCTCGATGGATGATCACATGAACCAAGGAGCCGCCTATACGCACCACAACAACTCAAACCCCACCCTCTCCAATCCCTCATCCTTCGATTCCTATAGCTCTGGTGAATCTACGACGTCCTGGGACGTGGTTACTCCGTCGCCGTCGCGGAGCGAGTTCTTTAACAACTACGACAGAGAAGGGTTCTCTGCTTCACCGGGGCCCATGTTCACCAGCTCACTGAGCCATCAATTCAACATTACCTCTCACCACGGACTCAACATGGGAGATCCTTCGTTGATTTATCCGGAAACCTTCCATAGAAGCATTTCTGGCCACGATCAGATGACCTACGAGCTCCAGTAAGGCACTATACTGTGTATCCCTATAGGGGGCTATAAAATCCCACTCCGGCGACTCACTGCTAACTTCATCGTAGCGCACCACTTCCACTACCCATTGGATCTCCAGCTTTCCTCCCAGAACAACACTACGTGAGCCCAGGCCAGACATGCTTCGACCCCTCGCGACCGACACCCCCTCCCCTAGATGTCTACAACCCCTACGATGACCAACCTCGCTATTACATGTCGCCCATCCCCGCCACCTCGCACCCCTCTCACTCCGTCCCCTCAACCTACAACAACTACTCCTCCGCGCCCGCCCTCCCTCCCCCCTCCAACATGCGCCGCCGCCACAACCACCGACGCACCCGCAAGCACCCGTCCCACAGCCCAACCATCGTTATGTCGGACCGCGGCTACGAAGCCACCAAAGTCCCCGCCGGACACTTCGAATGCACGCAAGCCGACTGCAAGAGCAAAGGGCAGAAGTTCAAGCGCCAGGAGCACTTGAAGCGACACATGCTCACGCACACGCAGCCGCGCGACGTCGGGTGTCCGTACTGCCCGAAGCGGTTCCAGGAGAACCGGAAGGATAACCTGAAGGCGCATCTTCTGTTGCATTGCAAGCCGAATGCGGACCGCAAGCGTACGTCGTATGCGGAGGGTGCGGCGGATACGTTGGCGAGGCTTGGGGGGTTGGGGAAGAAGGGTGATTGGGAGGCGGAGAGGGGGGATGTTAGGGCTATTTGTGAGCAAGCGAGGAGGAAGGAGGAGAGAGCGAG
>LNAR01002056.1:0-55057 GCA_001630585.1 Pseudogymnoascus sp. BL549 | reverse complement strand
CTCCTCTCCCATTCCCCCTCGATTGCCCTTCCCTCGTCATCCGCGACAATCCTCGACCTCCCCCCACCAGACCCATAGAGCACCTCCATCAACCTCCCCTTTTGCTTCTCCCTCACCGCCCTCAAATACTCATATGTCCCCTCCAACCCCCTAATCTGCTCCTCCACCCCAATAGTGCTCCCTTCTCCCGCCCTAACAAGCGGACTAACGAGTCTCATCCTCAACATCTCCAAATTCGCCCTCAGCGCCAACAACTTCCCATTATGATCCACCAACACCCTCTTATTCCTAACGGTCCTCTCTCTCACACTCCCAAGTAGTCTCTTATTCATCTCGAACTTCCTCAAGCCCGCCGCATTCCCACCCAAAACCCTCGTCCACAAACTCGCCAGCATCTCGCTCTCTCCCCTCTCCTGCTCATCGCTCTCCCTCGCCACCGCGCGCGCAACGTTCAAAAATCGTCGATCCACCGCCTCGAACAACGCGAATAGTGCAGCGGCATGCTCAAGCTCTGCTTGGATCGCCTCTTCCAACACGCTCACAAACTCGCGGAATGCGCGACCAAGAGCCGCTGCTGTGCGCTGCGGAGGCGTTGGGCCGAACAGAGCAAGCGCCGCATGGCCCAGCGCTGTGGGGTTCCCTGGGGATGACTCGAGAACGTGCAGTCTGCTGAGTAGGGCGTGTGTGTTTGTAGCGAGGGCGGAGAGCGGGGAAGGAGGGGCGGCAGGGAGAGCAGCGAGTTCGCGCTTAGCCCAGTCCATGACGATGAGAATTCCGTCGACGTCACCGTCGACGTTGGCGAAGAATCGGGTGAGTTCTATTGCGAGTGTCTTGAGGGAGTCAGAGAGGCCGTCGAGCTCGCGCACAATGATGGGTGCGGAGGTCATGTTGGCAGACCGAACCGACTCGCCGAGGTCCCAGACGGCGACGCTGGTGGCTTGCAGGTCGGAAATTTGCTGGATGCCATGTTCTGAGTAGAATATCAGGGGCTCAAAGGCCTTGGCGAGGCTGGCGACTTTGACGAGGTCCGGAACAGGGAGAGGGGCTGCGGGTGTGAATATCGATTTAACTGCCAGGAGCGAGAGAAACGCCACGAGGATGGTTGTGATGAGCGAGGTCCATGACTTGGTTATACTGTCGAATTTGCGTGTTGCTACCGCCAGAGCGTTCTCGAACGGCTCGGTCCGGTGCTGCACCTCTGCGCGCACGGCAAAGCGGATATCTAAGACGGTCAGACCAACTCAGACAGCGGGACGTCCCGCAGGACAATGAGAAACTTACAATTGTTGGGATTCTCTGGGATAGTTGCCAGCGGTATCACTCCACTGGCCTCCTCTTTCTTCACACCCCCAAGCCCACGCCCAAAATCCCCTCCACTCATAAAAGCATCTGGACTCGGGCTCCGCCTCTTCTCAGGGCTCAAACTTCCAGTGGGCAGTCGTACTCGCGCCGCTGCCGCGAGCGTCGCATCCCCCTCCTCGGCACTTTCCCATGTCTCAGGGCTAACCTCCCTGCTTGCGCCGCCGCGATTCAAGATATTATCGCGTCTATTCCAGAAGCCTGAGCTTCTTGCGCCCGCGGTTCGGCGCCACGCTGGCGGGCTGTACCCCCCCGACGAGTCTGGGCGGATCGGGTCGTCCTCCGAGTCTGAGGGCTCGCGGAAACCAGAGTGCTGCGAGGGGAAGAGCTGGTTGTAGTTGTTGTTGCGGAGGGGCGGGAAGCGCGGGCTGTGAGCGGCTTCGCTGCTTCCGGGTTCGAAGTCGGCCAGAGAGGCGTCCAAGGAGGGATGGTCGTCGAACAGATCGCCGAGCTCGGAGATGGTGGTCATCGTTGTAGTCGGCCGGGGGGAGGTCGAAGTGAGCGATCGGTGGTGCGGGGCGGGGGTTCGCTCGAATGTGGAGGAGGTAGTAGTAGCCGGCGAGGACGGCGGAGAGACAGATGGCAGTGCTCGGGGCGATGTCGATTGCGATCAAGGAGAATTTGATGTCGTTATTTATCGTAAAGAGCATCGCAGAGGTGTTCTGCGCTCTGGTGTTTCTCAGTCACTGCGACGGTGAGGGGACTCGGGGAGTCTGGTTGTCGCAGTATCACGATATCAACACTCCAAGCTCAGTGGGAAAGCTGTGGAGTTCCAGGGAAATAGAAGAAGATGAGAGCGACAGAATGAATATAATTTTGTCTTCCGTAAATAGATTAAAGAAGGTAGATAGATGTATAGAAACAGAAGTAGTAAGTGAATCGAAGGGTTGAAAGTGAGTTTGTAGTGAAGCAGATAAGAGGTGTACAACTGTACCACACATAAACTGTACCTGTACTCGAGTATCACAAAAGCCCAGCCACTCCCATTTACAATTCTCCTACCAAGAGGTACACATACAAGCACCCATACATTTGCGACACTGGGCTCTCACTATTCTCCCACACCGACCAAGAAATGGCCCGTCGTCCACTCAGCGACCAACTCACAAAATCGCGGGGCTGGGACCCAATTGCCTGTATTTTCGTCGCTGCGAACGGTCGTTGGCAATGCGGCCAGTTGGAGACGGGGTCGGCAAGGCTGGGCCAATCATTTGCGATGAGCGAGGGATGACTTGAAACACGGATGAGAAACGCGATGATCGCAAAAGAGGGAGGCAAGGGCGCGACTTGGACGGAGAATTTAATTATTATGAAAAGAACGCGGTATCAAAACGCGGTTTGCACTTTACACGTCTGCCTGGTGCCTGGGACGGACTATGATTTAATAATGCATACTAAATCTATGGTGGGGCAGAAGTTGGAGACCAGAACATGGTGGGGTAGTTGACTAGAGTCGAAAGGGTACTATAAGGGGATCTTGATCACGATCGGCAAAGAGGACTGACTTCGATTGGAATCATGGTCCCTACGTACAGATGTCTGTCGCGCGACATTGGGGGACAATATGGACGAGTATACTTTCAGCTTCAGAGAATATAGAGACTGAGGCAACTTCACAGCGGACAAAGAACAAAAACATACGCTTTACATCTCTTCTATATGGGCTGTAAATAAATCATCTCTATCATATACAAAGCCTCGACGCGCATAGCAATATCCATGGACATGCAAGCCCTCTACAACTTGGAGCTGGCAACAATCAGCGACGATGCCCTGTTGATCGTCTCCTCCGCCTCCTTCTCGATCCTCCTCAGCAGAACCTCGCACGTAGGGATATCGTGAATAAGACCAATAACCTGACCAGCAGTCCACACCTAAAATCACCGCAGTCAGCACTTGTACACTGCACATATCACATCGAGAAGAACTTACTCCGAAATCAACATCACCGTTGATGAACACCTGTCTTCCCCTCTTACCCGACACCCACGGTGCGACCTCCTCGAACTGGCCAGTCGTGCTGGTCGACTCGATCTTGAACGCCTCAACGGCCGCCTTGTTCTTGTACAGACGGCTGGTGTTCTTCCACCTGCGCAGAACCAGCTGGGTGTCGTGCTCGGAGGCCTTGCAGATCTGCTCCTTGACGTTGTTGTGGATGGGCGCCTCGACGGTGCTCATGAAGCGGGTACCCATGTTGATACCCTCGGCGCCCAAGCTGAGCGCGGCAGCCAAGCCGTGGCCGTCAGCGAATCCACCTGAGGCGATGAATGGCACCTTGAGCGTCTGGCGAGCGCGGCTCAGGAGGATGAAGTTGGTGAGATCGCTCTCGCCGACGTGGCCGGCGCACTCGAAGCCGTCGATGGAGAGGAAGTCGACGCCGAGCTTGACAGCGCTCTCAGCGTGGCGGATGGTGGTGCACTTGTGCAGGATGGTGGTGCCGACGGCCTTGAGCTGCTTGATGACGGGGCCGGGGCTGTTGCCAGCGGTCTCGACAATCTTGATGCCCTCGTCGATGACGACCTGGGCGTACGCGCCGTAGTCCGGGGGAACCATGGCGGGGAGGAGGGTGATGTTCACGCCGAAGGGGTATTTGGTCATGGTCTTGCAGCGGCGGATCTCCTTGCGGAGGTCTTCGGGTGTGGGCTGAGTGAGGGCTGTGAGGAGGCCGAGACCGCCGGCGTTGGAGACGGCGGCAGCCATCTCAGCGTAGCCGACCCATTGCATGCCACCTTGGACAACGGGTACTGGAGACAAATCGTTAGAGGGAGTTGACACGGAGGGACCAGAATGAGGGGAGCATACCTCTGATGCCCAGGGCACGGGTGAGCTTGGTATCGAAAGGCATGATGTCTGTTTATTCGTCGCTAGGGACGATGTGTCTGTATCTGTGTCTGGTTGAAGGAATAACAAGTCTAAGAAGCTCAGCGGCGTAAAAGCGAATAAATTCAATAAATGTATGTCAATGAGAGAACGTCCTAGTATCCGTTACTCCACGCCTTAAATGTACAGAATCAGAATGGTTATTGAGGAAATCCCATCGGTTGTCGAGATTCGCTCGGCTGTGTCAGCTGCGTCTATTCTTCAGAGTCCCCCCCACAAAATGATGGGTATGCCGAGGCACAAGAACTTGTACCTTGTACTATTTCTGGTTCTGCCTGAAGATTCTGCGCCAAGCCCCGAGTAGGCGGGGTTTAGCGTTAAGTCACGTTATCTGCAACCGTTCGGCATCAATTACTAATCAAGATTGGCCCGAGGGACGAAACAATCAGCTTACAGAGACATGGATGGGCATATGATATGTGATACGTATGTCTTATAAGTATTCATCGCGGATAGTAAATTGCAAATGCTGCCATGATTGTAACCAAAAATCAGATCCGATGCAAAAACTCCCATGCAAAAAGCAGCACCAGCATACTCGCGGCCATTGACCCCTCCTGCAACCATTGAATTGCCCTTCTAAAACCTTATATGCCCCCCCCTTTCCTCCATAATTCATCAATCAGAGCTCATAAAAAGACACGCAGGAAATCATAAATGCGTCTACCATCCAAATCCCTGTTCCCACGTTAGCATATTGAAAAACCAATGAGAAAAATCAGTCAGCCTACCTCAGTATGCAAAGTGAAAGACGGACCGTCCGGCCGTATGCACCGTGATTCAGTGCTCTTCACCATCTCCAGTAGCCCCTCAGGTCCACAGGCGCCGACAATAACCCTCTTTGTGGAGGCGCAATCGTTGACGAGACTGTCCATTAGAGCCGGGATATTTGGACGTCCAGGGAGGGTTTCGATAGCATTGCAGGGTATCTCTCCTACAGTATAAGTCGTGACTTTCTCAGGGTCGACAGTCGTTTTCAGCGTGCCCGTTTGCTCGATTTCAATGGCTTTTTCTGGGTCACTAGGTGCGATAATCTGGAGCGAAGTCTGGCTGGACTCTTCTGTAATTACAGGACTAGCCTTCTCGGAGTATCCTGGCAGGGTTATCATCGTGGAGGGTTCAACTTTGTTACTTATGTGTATTATAATTTTAATACGGGGGTCGACTTGTAGTTCACGGAGCTCAGCATGGAACCATGCGAGAGATGCTACACCTTATCAGCTAATGTCTTTGGTATATATTCGTAGGTAGAGATGGTACCTTGATCTCTGACAACCCAGACAAACGTTATACTGTCAGATGGGCAGGGGCCTGGGTTCCTTGACAGATCCAAGGCTACCGCAAAAGTGAAGCTTGCACCGCTACCACCTGCAATGAGCAAAATGCTATTATAGGTCTTGAAATTAGGTAGCGTCCCATAGCCTGCATTGAGCGAGCATCTCAAGGTCTTCCCTGGAAAGGTTTTTGCATGTTGATGCAACTCTGACGTGAATCCATCCCGGGAGTGGACTACAAACTCTACAGGGTCCGTGGAAACGAGTGTGAAAGGGTGCGTTTCTACAAGACGGATGGCAGGCAACCACAAGAACGCATGAGATCCAGGGGCGGCCTTCGACGATAGGCGAAGTGTGACTCGAGTACCACCGTTTGGTAGAGCAGTAAGCGTCGCATGGTTACCCATGACGTTGCAAGCAAATTTAAAAAGACGTATGGCGCGGTCTGTGAACGTCAAAGCTGCTGCAAAGAGTGTGATGATAATGGCATGCTTGCTAAAGTTTGGCCTGTGCAATCCGACGACTATTAAAATGAAGGCTGATAGTATGGCATGTACAACATAGAATACTATGCAATCGTCAGTTATTATCAGGCACAGCCCAGGAGAATCTCGAGCTTTTTAACATACCCTCGTAGCGTTGGCGGCGAATATATGGTAATGTCGAGATACCAATTAGAATCATTGCACTGGCGCCCATTATTCCTGCGATCTGGGTGGGCTCCAGCATTTCATGGAGTATGTTGGCTTGTGCCCAAGCATTCAGATAGACGATGGCATGTACCAATGATGCGACAATGCATGTGTATCCCGCCGTCTTATGGAGTGGCATCAGAGTCTCGTAGGAGCTGGCGGATAGGATGGCTAATGGCGTATTTTTCAAACTGAGAAAGATAACAAAGGCTAAATTGCACAGTGCAACCCTTTGATGCGTCAGTATTAAACGTTATATAGAATGGTGGTGAACCTCGTAGATTGGGAAAGGGGGTATCCAAGGGCGTAATTACCAGCCTTGGTGTTTTGCAATCTTTACTTGGTAAGCAGGAAGGCCTCAAAATAATTGATCCGAGTGTCTTACGTTGAAGAGAATGGTCAGGTCTACATTTGTGCATGACACAATGATGTTTATTCCCCAGAATATAGTGTACAGTAGAACACGGCCAAGTGATGTCTGTTTGAAGAGCCTCTTCGAAAGACAAGATCTAATTCTCCTAAATATTGTGAGTAAAACATCAGACCCAGATACACAAACCACGTACCGTGACAGCCGAGGCAGAGCAGACGCAACTGAGCCTCGTTTTCCGTTATTCTGTCGATAGAAGAAGTGTCGTGTCCAGTAGCTGAGTATGAAGAGAGCAATTAAAGACCCAATTGCGATCCCAAATGACTTGGCTGTTTTTTCATTGAGTGCCTGGCGCAGCGCCTTTGCATTTTTCGCTGGGACTGCCATTACATCCACTTTCCGAGACGTTAATGAGAAGAAGAAACATAAAACGAAGGGATGCAGGGCTATTATAAGAGCGATCCTTAAAAATAGAAGTAAAATGCGTGGTATGTTTAGAAGAAGGTTTTAAGAGTAAGGGGTGAAGAACAGTCGCAAGAGCAACCGCCGGGAAGAGACACGAAAACGTGGTACCCACGGTGGCAGGATGCATATTCGTGAAAAACACACAGCCCGTCCCATATCCCTTACATGTCTTTCCCGAACCACTGCGGTATATTGATTATTGTGTCAGTGGGTGGGTTCATGGTGATCCGGTTAAAGAAGGAGACCCATTTGACGTAACATGCATCCGTCGGTTGAAGGGCGCCGGCGCCAAAATTCCATTTTAATCACCCCAAATGAAGCGCCAGGGATAAGGGTAGGAGACAGTGAAAATCGTATGTTGTGTGTGATTTCAAATTGCTTTGTGAGCCTATTCTCCAACCCAACTGATGTGGGTGGAGTTTGAGATTTTTTCATCCCCAACACATTCTCATGATCGATCGGACCGGACCTCATTCTCGCAAAGCAAGCTTCACTTGGCAGGTAGTTAGTTATTCGAAAGGGGCCTTAACAGCTTTTCTGGGCCGTCGGCACATTCCCCTGACGAATGAAGATCTGTTTAGTACGAATCGCCCCGATAAGATCAGATTTGAACGAGCTCGCACCGATAGATCCACCGCGATCTGTCCGGTGGATCTTATCGGTACGACTCGTATAGTCCCAGCACTAGCACTATCTGATCATCAGATAACTTTAAAAACGGGGTAAATCAAGGCTTATAAATTCTCTAGTCAGCTCCATCAGATCCACAGATTCCGTAAACGGAAATACTCATGGCACTCAAATTTATCTGATGCTGGCTGTGTGGTCCATGCAAGTGCCGTGCGTGACACATTGCTCTTAATTACTGTACGACACCGCTGCTTTATGTCGGCTGCTCCTTCCCGACGTAAAGGCAGCCCATCTTCGTCGGTATTTTCCCTGGTTCTTACCAATACATCTCCACCCTCTTACAGCCGATTTCATTCGATCTTTCGGGTTCTAATCCGCTTACGCTGCCTCGTAGTGAGAGCAACAAAAATTGCCTCCGCTAACTGCGTCAAACAAAATGATTTCATACATGCGTCTTTGCCGTGTAGCGGTTCGTCTCTTCTTCGCTCCGAGATCTTACAAGGTATTGCACTTCCTTGTGTCTCTGTGCGGGGATCTCATGGATGTGGCAGCCCCTTACCTCTGTGCCCCGGAGAAATGGTCATATTTCCCGGGGATATGAGGGAAAGATGCAAATTCCACCCTCACTACCAATTAGCATGTCAACTCAAATTACAAAGCTCGAATCGGTCCGGGCGGTGTATGGGCGTTTTAAGTCTCGCCGGCAGATTGGCCTAAGCATTAAGATTTGCATCAAGTCGCCTATTGTCAGCGGTAGCTAGCAAGACATATATCGAGGTAACAGTGCGTTTATTTTGGGAAGAAGCGCCCGTTGACAAGTGCCCCATCGTTCTGCAGGCAAGAAGAGAGCTTCGATTTCTTGTACACTTTCTATTCAACGACGCAGTCGATGGCCAATCCCCCTCTACTTCGTCGGCCTTCGGTCAGAGTGTGAAGGGCCAGGTCAAGTGCCAGTCATAGGTGTCAGCACTGGCCTCGGCGATCAACGCACCCCGTATGCGTCTGCAGGTAACAGTTCGCCGCCTCTACATGATCTGAGACTCCCAGATCAAGCGGTGCATAGAACAGTTTCATTTATCCTCTTGTTCAGATATTAGGCCCTGCGGCCCGCCAGCTTCGCCAATCACGAGACATTATCCTTCTCATTTGTGTCATCAGTTCTCTGGGGAACCCTTGCATCCACTATACACACTGTAGACGTACAAATCTGCATGCAACTGCCATCCCACACAGCCACGCGCTGTCAAGAGATCTCGCAGTCAGTAGAGCGTCCGTCTGCGCATCATCTAAAGAGTTCAATGACAGATATGGACTGGAGAATATTCCATCGGTGCGGTGTCGTGTGACCCGAGGAGGCGAGGTGGGTAAATTATGTTGTTTAATCTAACGGCCGTTGTGAATCGGCTATTCTTTGGTGTGCCCGGCTCATCATCTGATGGCTGACTGATACCTTACCTGTCACTTCGGACAGGATGGAGATGCAAGCATGCAATTCTAGCCCGACTTAACGTTCGAAAGCGCAACATCCACGGAGTAATGGATTGTTGGCTTCGTTCTCAGTCAACGGGGTTCGGCGCGAAATATTGCAGTAACATAATATGTGACACGTTACCTCGTACATGGTTAGCCTTCTATCTTTATTTAAAGATCCAAATAGTCAGCACGTGGCTTTGAGGCAGAGACTGCCTATTTCCAGGTGCATGCCATATACCCACAGTCGGCAGTCAGACTTCAAGGTGTCTGGCTAAACGCCCGCAGGCTAAATCCACGGTCACTATTCGACTATTAAACAACTTCTCTCATTGGATATCAGTGAAGTTATCGCCTGTGGCTTTCATAAACTCAATGAGTATGTAAGAAAGAAATATATGTATTGTTCTGTCTAAAATGTGGCTTCCTGAAATTACAGTCAAGTTACAGTGAAGTTACAGTGAAGTTACAGTGAAGTTGAGCAAGATGCGCCTCTCATGTAACAAGAATTCTTGCTTCTCTCCTTTGTTGGTCCCACATTAACGCTCGTAACTAACAATCACAGACCATGATTCACCACAGCTTAACGCCATCAATCCCTTCACTTAATCCAAGATATCTCTATCCAGACTCAAGAATACAACCATGAACAAACTGGCAGCCATTTCTGATCTCCCTCTTGAAATCATACATCAACTCCTAGACTGCTTGGCCCCTGATGACACTCTGTCCCTTATCCGCGCGGTGCCCTGACTTGTCCCCCTTGTTTCTCTGGCGCACTCACATGCTGCAAGTGAGCACGGGGAGACTCTCCTACACCTCTTCGCCCAGGATGGGGACGCTGCGGTGCTAGCAGTACTCCTAGCTAACCCTGCCACGAACCCGAACATCCATGCTGACTATCGAGAAATGGGCTGGGGGATACGACCCCCAGCCCATTTCTCGATAGACAACTTTCGCGACCCTTTCTATGGCGCCATATCTCCATTCTCCCATTACCATGACCGCACGCCGCTCTCCTGTGCTGACATCAGCGGGCATATTGCAGTAGTTGAGCTCCTACTCACCAGCCCCGACATTAATGACAAGCACATCGATTACAACAGACGCACGCCACTCTCACTCGCCGCCTTCAAGGGTGCAACACAGGCCACAATGATGTCACTGCCTTCGTTTATACCCTAACAATGGAAGGCGCGAACGACCGTGATATCGATAATCAACTTTACAAGTCGCTCATGCCGCAGTAAAGAAATTACACCACCAAGAAGCTTTACAGAAGCCAATATGTTGAACATGAACACACCAAACACGGGGAAGAAAAAGTTGCAACAATACCATCTAATATGTCCGGACGACAGCAACGAAAGATATATTCCTGGCGTGACAATGGTTTGCCAGCGATGCTCGAAGAAGGATGAGGTATGTAGCTTTACGCATGATACCACCAAAAATACAGCTAACCAGGGCAATCCAGGAGGAGCTCGCCATGGAGACAAGAAACCGCAAATACGCCCTTGGGTACGAATGGTGGAAGATTTTTTTTTTTTATGGTGTCCTGATTTTCGGTGTTCTTATGATGGCCTATACCTTTGGTTGGCTTTGTTTCGCTGGCTTTTGCAAATGCCCGTCATGCCTGTGAGTATTCATTGTTATGTTCTACATACGTGAGTATAGTCTAACTTGAAAATCTAGGCCTACCAATCCCACGTCAGTCATTCCAACAATTATCAACACGGAGGATCTAGAGGAGAAAGTGGCCGCATACAGGAGACTTCAGAAGTACTTCGACATGTTAAACGTCAGCCTGCCCCGTTAATCGTGCGGCAAGTGCGGAACATGCTGCGGCAGTGGCTTTGTTGTTGGAGCGTAGTGATATAGACGTCAACTTACGGAATAGACGTTGCCGCACACCTCTAATGCACGCCGCGGCTCAAGGTCACGTTGAGGTAATGCGGATACTTATGGTGTGCAACAATGTGGGTGTGAACGTCGTGTGCAAGCGGGGATATTCTGCTAGAGATATTGCGGAGCATGAGGGGTATTATGAGGCGTTTGCTCTGGCTTTCGGGGGGGACCCCATAGAAATCAATATAGATGCTGCAGCGGATGCTATGTTGCTGACAGAATGTCAGTCCCTCACTGATATTGAAAATACCTGACTGCTGGGGTGTTTTCGGTGTACCAGTTAAGAAAGGCATGGCGAGAGTTAATAATAATCGATTGTGGCTACAGCATTCACACGGATTCTCCGTTAGCAAACTATGTAATCGGCGTGCCAATGTTCTGTGGCCAGTATGCAGGTGCCTGCCGGATAGAGCCAACAGATGCCAGTATATGCTATCAGGCAAACTTCGATGGTGAAACTGCGTTTTAAGGTATAACTGGATCAAGATGGTCCGCTTGTTAACTGGTTGACTATAATCAGATGCACAATGACTGAAGTGGTCCTGCTATCTGTGGCGCTCTCGTTCATTGAATTCCTTTGTATGCTTGCTCTCACTACTCATATTTCGGCCGTCCCTGGACTCATTGCCATGCGAGATTCCACTGCTATACCGTTACCCCGGGTCGACAATACTAGGGTTGCCAGACATAGATGCAATTGGAAATATGAGACTTTTCGTCCTGTGTTCCGCCTACTGAGATCTGATATTTTGGGGGTGAGACTATCACTTGTCAGTAGCAAAGGGGTAACAAACGCTGACCTAAGGGGTGGGTAAAACTGCCACTCATGAAGTTGTGCAACTCCGCTCAGGATTCGCCCACGAAAAGCACTCCTAGATATCATGGGGAACTGTTGTAACCAGGACGACCTCCAGACGCTCAAGAGGCAGCTTCTCACATGCATCCCTGCTCCTTTTCAGACTGTTGCTGCCGCAACCTATCTCACGTGTCCCGCAATGGAGCTTTAAATAGAACGATCTAGCCGTCATAGCTCAGTGTGCAAAAGGGGTCATCTGTGTCCAACCTGGATGGAAGGGCCAGGAGAGGGAGTTGTGATGCCATAGTCGCCATACATGATCTCGATTCAAAGACATAGAACTAGCTCCCCAGGTATCGCAGCTCCAGACCGCTCGATCACGAAAGAGGCGGCGAGGCAAGTAAGCCTAAAGTCGGACAAAGACAATATTGAACCTCTGCGAAATTCGTCTCGTCGTCAGCTTTTCTGTTTGCGGAAAGCCGTCGTCGCTGTTAATCCGATATTGTCGCCAGCGCAATCGTGTTGTAAGCTTACCCCAAGCACTTGCTCCCCAGCCACCATTTACCACCTCCAAAAATGGCCCCCCAAGTGCCCCCAACGGCACCCTCTCACGGCTATATCCATAATCCCAACTCCCCTCACACCATCCGTCCTTGAATTCAACGTGTCTCAATGAGTGGACCCTTGCGACAGGGCGCCGAGTCGGATTACTGCGGTTACCTTTCTCCGTGAGCCCAGCCACTCAAGGTGCGCAGACTGGGCAGGGCGCGCTCCGCTGGGCATAGCTGCATACGACGACGACAACACATGCATAACGCAACATCGCGCTCGATCAAGCGGGTGCAAGGCCCCCCCGGGAACATCTTTGTTCAGTTCCCATGTTGCGCAATTGGGGTCCCTTCATGATTACAATGTGCTACCTCGGTGCGGGCCGCGTCTCAGCGACGAGGCTTGCAAGTCGCTGGGTTGCAAGAAATGCTGGGGAGAGCACGCGGGCGCGGGGCAGAATCATTGGGTGGGAGTGGACGTGGAGCCCAAAGCCTTATCGATTCATCCCCATGGGGTGTCACGACTCGTGCGTGCAGTCCGTCCGAAGGTCCGAAGGGGGTCTTGAAATTGCTGGGAATTAATATGATTCCTACAATTAAAGTTCATAAAACTCCCCTCTTCGGCCTTAATCAATGAGTAACTAGCTCACTACAGGAACGTGATGATAATTTTAGCCCTTAATGACCAAAATTATCTATTTTATTTGCATTTATTTGCATTTTTTGTAAATATTAAATAAGCGACCAAGATTTCAGATGGCTATTACCTCCAAGAGATAATTATGCAGAGTCCCTTTTCGAAAATTTGTACTGTACGAGTAATATTTTTTGTCACACGTACAAGCCCGTCGAAACAATCACCTGCCACGAATCCATCAAATTGTCTCAGGTAACACAACAGCTATCACGCACATCATATTTGCGCGGCCGATGGGTGACCTCCTACTGGCCTCAGATTATCTGCCCCTTTCGAACCTGGTCCGTTCCACGATCTACAAACAACCAACCAACAATCAGGGGTTATCTGACCAAATATCACAGGCCACCCAAACTTTCTGGGTTGCATTGGAATGGAAATGACGCCGAAATAGTGCAAGGTGAGTTCTAAAGCGACGCACACATTACCTTGGGCATAGCTACTTTACGAGTAGGCCCAGGGCACTCTATCCCAAAGTAGATGATGAGTTATGAGCTTGCATCAGATCACCGACCGGTGTGCAAGGTTCAGACGATGACATTGCTCTTCCAAGCAAAGAAATGTGGTACATTTGGAATAGGGGCCCCAAAGGCTCCATACGCAATGTACCCCGCCGAAATGTATATTGCCGCCATTGACGATGGCGGCTGTGATCACGATCTCGCCGTGAAATGCACCAGTCCGACGGCAAGCTACTCCGATATATGAAGCTGTGCCTGAATTCCAGTATTTTTACATAATCTTTTATGTTACCAGGACCTGACGCCACATATTCCACCGCCGGCTTTCCACATATATCAGACGGAAGAGCCACGTTTCCAAGCCGGTTCTTCGTACCTCACATACCTCCACAGAAGCTCTCGCAGCTACTCCCTCAACACCTAGCAGCCTTACGATCTGCAAGATCCATGTTGAGATCGGTTGGGCAAGTGACTCGTCACGTACAAGAAGCGCCACGAGGATGGTACCAATGAGGTGACGATAAATTATTTGTCGAACGAGAGATAGACTCATCCAAAAGGAAACTTTTTGTATCGGTCTATCGCAGACCCTGCGCTTTGTACTCCCAACCGCGCATACCCAGCCGAGAGAGAAGTATACCTGAGCATGGAAGAAATGACATGGTTCTAACGTCTTCCCAGATGCCTGCCATTTTCCATCCCCTTGGAATCATCGCGATCAGATAAGGGGCCTAAGAATGTTGGGACCCCTTGGGTGTCTCAGTGTCAATTATAGGTGCACCTTTATTAGTTACATGAGAATCGAATTCCTCAGTAAAATGGTCTTGTTCAAACCAGTAAGTCATTTTGCTCGGGGCAAGGCAAATACAATTCATTGGTGGCTGACTGCTTGGGACAGGGTAGAAGTGACAAGGAATCAACGGGTATGCATTCACGCAGCCAGCCTGACCGACCCTTGCTGCATCCGCCTCCGCCTTTCAACAGGCGCCAGATCATATCGTGTTTCGGTTTGACAGAAATATTTATCCAAAAGACAGCATTGTTAGAAGGTCAACTCTCTCCAATTTACGGGTGAGACTGCAAGGGCGCTATGCAGGTAAGCTTTTGCCAGCGCCATTCCCACCGTTGGTGGCCCATGTCCACACTGGCCCAATTGGCTGACCTTTAGTGCATCCCGCGCCTCTAAGCGGATCTACTCATAAATTTACACGGTTACGGTCACGTTAATGAGATAAGGCATCAGGAGGGGTTGCTGTCTTTTCCAGAACCCAACTGCGCCAGAGGCGTGCTCACGCTTACCTCGGCCATAATTCTAACTCATTTCAACCTAACCACACACACACATGCCGTCCATTACCCTTCTACATATAGATATACATACGAATTTGTCCTAGTCCACTGGAATTTATTCCAAAATAGTCGGGTCTGCTGTGTTGGCACTTAGTTTTTTTTTGTGCCGAGCACCCAAATTGCTTTTGCTCACCCTCATTGTATTTGTACTGTACAACTTCCAATATGAAGCTATTGAAACTCACCCTTCGTCGCCCCCCCCTTGGACCACCTTGCAGGGCTTGGCCAAATTTAGATGCCATCTCGGGGCGAGCCATACTTACCTTCGGATCATACGACCGGAATTTGTTCTGTGGGATGCATGGTGCCGAGTCCTGGTTAGGTTGCATATCCGTCTGCACCTTCGCGTTGGCCTCATGAGTGCCAGCAGTCCTACATCAAGCTACCCATGAGCTGTTTCATGGTAGTACCAAATTATTCGTCACAATAGAGAATAAGTATAAAGATTCCGGATGCTCAACAGCTTCATCAACTTTCCTCCCAAGCTAAAACTTTCCAACAATTACACTCTCTACTCATCGATCGTTCACTCAATTCCAACCATATATCCACATATAGAGATAGATACATTCGACATGTCTTATTCAAGCCCCAGCCCCAGTTCCGCTACAAGCACCTGGCAAGACAAACTCCAAGGTGGGTCACAGAACAAAGGCCATCGACGCCGCTGAGCGTTCATTCTAATATCTCTCAGAGAGATGCCGCACCGCACAAATCAACCCACCGGTTTTTAGCATTGTCTCCGACAGACGAGGTATGCAAGCTCGAAACTAGTTTCCTTCAAAAATCCAACTGATGTTTGTCACAAGGAGGACGAACTGCCTGGTCCAGCACCGTCACAGTGTCCGGCCAAAGCATTGCCGCCCGATACTGGTACGATGGCCAATACCTCAACAACGCCAAAGAGGATGCTGCAGAAGTAGCCCTCAAGGCCCTTGGCAACTCCAGCCCAACGTCGCCGACACAGGGCCGACACGGATGGTAGAATTTTATGCTCTCACATCATCTGTGCGCCAGCGATTTCTTGGAGCGAGGCGAACACTTGCTTCCAGCAGCACCTGTATGATATGATATGAAACGACTTTGCTTAGATTTGGGATGCTCATCAGTATGGGTATTGGGACGTAGTCCGGCGCAAGAAGGATAATTGGGGCGTCAAGGAGAACATGTATGAGCAGGATTAGGGATTGATTTTGGATTTCGACGATTTCGCTTCAAAAAAAAAGGACGCGCAGTGTACGAGGGCTTTGGAAAAGCGCTTCAAAAAGCAGCACTATGATGGTACTTCTTGAATAATACAGTCTGTTCTACCTTGTTTCCCCGAGGCATAAATGCACCGCCTTTTCTCTGTTCCTTGCCTTTCTCGACGCTATTTTGGCACAGTATGCGGTGGTACCGTGGGGGCCATGAGGGGCAGAGATCTCCTACTCCGCATATCGCTGCAGAATTCTCAGGGCGCATGGCATGCGAGGTGACGCGAAAATTCCAGCACATCACACATCGCACTTACGAGTCAACGCGCTGCCGTCGGCCGTCACGTTATCCTGAATATGGAAAAAGATATGTGTTCTAGTGCCGTAAAAGACGAAGGTGATGTTTTGACGATTTCTACCACACTGCTCGTGTGGCCGGATGTTCCAAGACGGCCTTGTGACTGTCAGCCAATTAGGGTTTTGAAATATCCTGTTGACCAGTAGTAAACGTCCACGGTGGCTATTCCCACAAATAAAACAAAATTTCCTAGTTATTACAAACTACAATTATCATATTAGACCTTTATCGGAGGTTACTATGAAAAAAAGAAACTGAATGGAAAAGAGGGGTTACTCCATAGTGCCATGGTGACAATTACCATATTCACTGTGCACGGACCCTCTTGGTTACTCCATCCATCGGATTCAAGGGTCAAATAAATCTATGCCTTAATTCCTAGGCTTCAACGCCTCAAACCAAGATTCCGAATAATTTTGAGCTGCATCAAGTATCGACAACTCCACAACACAGCCCGTGATGCCGCCACGTATCTCTCTACGGACCGCCTCAAGGTGTCTGGCCATTCGGCCGGCACCCCAGCCATCAATTGCCCGCCTCACACCCATTTCCCTCCGCACACAGCCCGTTCGCGCCTTCGCAGACTCGAAATCCCCCAAACCGAGTTCGGACCCGACATCCTCAGATGCCCTGCCGAATGCGAGCGAGGAGGCCGCACAGGTCGGCGAAGCTACCGGCAAAGCCGCACCAGAGCTGGAACAAGGGACGCCAGTGCAGGAGGTATGAACATAACCAGCCCGCATGACACGGGCGGAGAACTGACCAAAGCAGATCTTAAAACGAGACCCTGAGCTAGCGGAGAAGGCGCCGGAAGTGATGAAAGAGAAGCCTACAGATGCGAAGAAGAGCGCAGGAGCCGCAGGAGAGGAGGGAGCCACGACTTTCGATAACTTGTTGGCGTTGGGGCAGATGGATGCGATTGCCAATGGAGGGCATGCGAGTGACGTGACGGCGGAGACAATTGGCCATAAGTTTCCGCTGCCGGAGATGCCATTGAAGCCCTTTTCGAATCGCAAGGAGCGCTATGATCCGATTGTCTCTCAGGTCACAACCCTCATCATGCAACATGGCAAACTGAGCCGCGCTCAGAGGGTGAGTCCCCTTCTTACATCACCATTGATTCTGCCAGAATGACGCAACTGACGTCTTGTCTCTTTTTCAGCATATGTCCTACATTCTCAACCAACTCCGCACTGCGCCTCCCCCGGCCCCGTCTCAGGCCCGCCCCCTCCTCCCCGGCTCTCCCGCCCCAATCGAACTACCTCTCAACCCAATCAACTACCTCGCCGTCGCCATCGATTCCATCGCACCCCTGATGCGCATCCGTCAACAGAAGGGTGCTGCCGGAGGTGGTATGTCGCTGCCGATTCCTGTTCCTTTGAGCCTGCGCCAGCGCCGGCGTACAGCCATTATGTGGATCCTGGACTCGGTACTTAAGAAGAAGAGTCGTGGCAGCGGACCGACGATGTTTGCTCAGCGCTTCGCGGACGAGGTAATCAGTGTGGTTGAGGGAAAGAGCAGCGTGTGGGATAAGCGGGCGATGGTGCACAAGGCCGCAACATCGGCGAGAGTGAACTTGACTTACACCAAGAACAGGGTAAGGAAGTTGTAGGGGATAGCCACCGGGAAGTTACTCGTGGGTGTAAGATATGTATATGGGATTGGGTGTACTACAGAGCTGATGTTCGAACTGTATCAACTGGGGAATTAGTATTGTGAAAAATATATATGTACGTGTTTGACATTATATGTTAGATAAACAAGTTAAAAGATAAAACTTACATCATAACCACAAACATGACAAAATGCTGCCCATTGATAATACTGTAGTAGAATCGAAACCAAAGATCCTCGTAACATAACTACTCCCCACCAAACTTCCAGGTCACTTTCCCCTTCCCATCAATCCACCCCTCCCTCATGATCTCGCAATTCTCTCCCAACACCACCACGTGATATCGCGTCGCTTACGCGCCTCCCACACCCCCCACGTCCACCCCCAATCACGCAGAACACTTCCAACACACCATCAACGCGCCGCAATCCTCCCGGGCACAAACAAGCCATGAACACCCAGCCCACAAAATCGTGACATGCACACCGACGATGAGCTCAGGCGCAACCGATGACGACCCCGCCCGCGCTGTACCCGAGCCACTGCCATGGGCTGAGCCCGACGCTGGGGCGCTGGTGCCCACTGCGCGCCGTGGACGTGTTTGCGCTGCGCGAGGTGGCGGAGTATGAAGGTTCGTCTTTCCGTGTTTACATGTTTACTTGTTAGCTGGAAGCGCTAATGTGGCGACAGGTCAGGGGATTTATTTTCACCTTAATCACCCTATTAAGTGGGTGCGGCTTACGGGGATCATTGTCGCGATGGACGAATTCTATAATCGCATTTGCATCACTATTGATGATGGTAGCGGTGCGACAATCGAGGCTACCTGTCTTGCGCCACCCCGGCCTGAGCCCAGCGCGACGGTAGCCGCCATCGCGGTTTCCACTGAGCGCCCGCCAGACGATGCGATGGTGTCTCCTGACGGTCCCAAGCTGCGTGGCATTGATATCGGGAAGGTGGTAAAAGTGAAGGGTGGAATCAGAGAGTTCCGCGGCGTGCGACAGGTGGCTTTGAAAGCTATTGCTGTGTTGGGGGATACGAGGTCGGAAGTGGGAGCGTGGAGAGAGGGAGTGAAGTTTAGGGAGGAGGTGTTGAGGGTTCCGTGGGTGGTGACGGCGGAGGAGGAGAGGAGGTGTAGGGAGGAGGCTGCGGGGGAGAAGTGGAGAGTTGAGGAGGAGGAGAGGAGGAAGAAGAGGAGGGAGAGGAGGGCGAAGAGAGGGGAGGGGGATGGAGGTGGGAAGGAGAAGAGGAGTAGGGCGGAGAAGGATAAGGTGGAGGCTAAGATGGAAGAAGACGCTACGATAGTAAAGGCGCGTGCCGAGAAGGAGGAGAAGGCGAGAGAGGAACGGGAGAAAGTGAGACGGGCGAGAGCTATAGAGCGACTAGTTCGCTCACGTCCCGAGGCAGGGAAATATGCTGCCCTTGGATTTTAACGCTGGTGTACGACTTGAACGACATTGTTAAGAGTGCGGGCCATGAGATTGCATATTGTACGTAAGATACAGTACATACGGTATTCTTGTCAGGATAGGATAGATACCCAGAAGTGATGAAATGATGATTCACCTTACATTCTGTCTTGCATCAGGAAGTAGATAGAGCGCCGAATAGAATTGACAAAATTGTTATTATATTAAGCCCATCTGGAGCGTCTAGCTGCAAATGCCTATGCTACACGTGAAATGATGCTACTCCCCCGGCCTTATCGCATCCTTCCTATTTGAGCAACATTCAGCAAATATCAAACAATCCGTTCCATATATGCGCCACATCAGCAACATTACATTCCCCCAGTCCAAATTCAAGCAAACGCCATAATATCCCTATGCTAAAGCACTTCTTCAGCCCAGCAACTTGACAAAGACACCAAAACAAGCACAAAGCCAGTCCCACATCCCATCACCCCCGCCCATTCGCATCCCCTAGCTGCACATTCACCACCCACATCTCATCGTGCAGTCACCCACGTCGCCCCTTCACAAGCGCAAACGGGCTATTAACCCAGCTCGTTCTTTTCGTGTTCCCTACTTCACCCTCCATCACATCCGCCTTCCTCTTCAACTCCAGGGAAGGCCGTGGCCCAGGACTTCCCATGTGACTCGGCGTGCCCTGCGTGGTGCAGTTCATACTATATTCCGCCATGGAAGCAGAATGGGGCGTTGTGGTGTCATCATCGCGATTCCATATTCCGAAAATGAAACCAGAGTCCTCCTGAGAGCGTGTAGCGTGTGGTGTCTCTGGAGATTGCGAATTCGGCGCCAGTGTTGCGGACTCATGTGACGTTGAGCTCAGGTGGGAATCGGGGAGATGAGGAAGCGTTGGAGATGATGACTCTTGGGGTTCTGGCCTGCCGGCTGAAGCTTGAGGATGTTCGTGGAGCTGTTGGGGGTTTGCTGGTCAGTCTGAAGCCCTGGCACGGTGTATTCAAGGGATTAAACTATGGATACTAACATATGCATCGATTTTAAACGTCGGATTAAGGTATTGCTTCAACAACCGTTCCCGCTCGACCATTATGAACTCGTATGGTGCAATTTCAGACCGCCTGTGATAATCTTTATGCATTTTGCTTCGCGGTCTACTGATTTTCCGCAAGTATTTCTCCCTGGCTAGTCTGTCACTCAAGGCAATGGTCTCTTTCACCGTGCAACCTAAACGATAGTCAGTATCTCGAGATAATGTTGGGGCGAATCACTCTAGCTCACCTAAGCGCCCGGACAAATCAGATTCCTTCAGAGGATACTGCTCCGTAGATGCAACCCAGGCTACTTGTCTCAATAGACACAGCTGCTGCATTTCTTTGCGCTGATCTGGCCCAGAAATCTGAAGACATTCGTAGCAGATATGGGTATCCATCACATCGGTTTCAAGATATCCATAGCACAGTAAATGTTGCCGTTTTTGACAAATTTCACATTGCACCTGTAATAATCAGTATTGACGGTCTTTACATGGTTTTTAATCTTACACTCATGCCCGCAAATTTCTTTGTGCAATGGCAGTCTATGTCTTGGGCCTCAGCCAACGAAATTTGAACTTGCCCATTCCGCCACTTGTGGTTTGGATGTAGTTTTCGAATAGCTTCACGGTCAAAAAAGAATTTCCTTTCCTCCAGTGGCGGCATGTGTTTCTCGACAGGCTCATTTGGCGGTGAGAGTTGAGATAAATGCCCTTCGGACATTATTTGTGATTGGTTATCGGGAAGTCGCTGCGTGTCTCCGACGTCCTGTCTTATAGGGATCTGCAACATTGTTAACAACCATCCGCACAAAGACAAACTTGGTGAATGTTACCATCTCGCGGATTAGCTGCCTGTCGATACGATCTTGGGTATTCAACACACTAGTGCCACCACAAGAAGCAGTAGCTTGGAAAGGGGTGACGTTGACTTGGCTGGGGATTTGCAGAGTATTGGGCCGCGTCACAGACCGGAGGGATCTACTTGAGTCATGGCTGACAGTGTCTAGAGGGATCATGAGGCTCATCCCAATACTATATATTTAGCAAACGAAGCCAACATGCTACAAGGGGCATACCGGTGATATGTGGTGTCCATTGCACCGATGCGTAATCCGTCTTGATTCATGATGATGCTTGCATCCGGAGCCGCAACAAATCCCTTGGGCTCGTACTCAACTGGACACGTTTTGTTGTATGACAACTGCAGGCTTATTGTCGGATCTACTATAAAGGGGTCAAACACTGCCAATGTTAATGGGGATTCCAGCTGTTGTGGTATACCTGGGAAATCATGCGTTCCTCGAGACATTTTCAACAGTTTTTGGAACATGTTCTTCAAGTCCTGCATATCTTCTGCTGTGACTTCGACTTGGTCATTTCCCGACAAAATGTGAAACTGGGCTGCACCGCCATTCTCGTTGTAGCTGAACTTCATAACGTAGGCTACCACTATGGTGTTGCGGGACACAGCGCCATTGTGGAAGCTGATTTGAAAAGATGCCAAATATCTAAGCTTGATGGCATCACAAACTCCGTCCTGTGTCTCGTGAGTAATGTGGATAGCGGGGTTGGCAATTGAGAGAGAGATCTAACCAGCCACAACCAAATCTTATCGGCCTTTGTAGATCTCCCCTTGAGGAGGAAATCCCAGTTGACTCTAGCCTTGTCGTCCCCATGCTTTCTTTCGACCGCAGCTTGAGCAGGGGTTTTTGCAATGAATGGGAAGGTAGGATCGTCCAGACTGTAACTGCGACTCTCGAAGAAATCTTCAGGAAAGAGGTCGTTGACCCATAGTATGGTGCTAAGCGCTGCTGATACAGTGGTCTGGACGATATGAAGGGACTGTGCTTGATTGATCCGCACCTCTGTCCTGGTAGGATTGAGGTTCAGCATCACATTTGAGGTGGCACCACCTTGGCCAGGCTGTGTTGACCGCGGTGGCCTCTTGCCCTTTGGCTTCGGCACCATGGTGAAGAAGGAGATTGAATGATTGTGCAGGGGGAAATTATAAACTACACGGCGGTGTAACAGAAACGACGATGCGTTCAAAGAGAGGGAGGTAAAGGATAGCGGTGAGTATGTCACAAAATGACGGATTGGAGGTGTCAGATACGTGGTGAGAGATAAGACGTGAATAGAAAAGAAACAAATGTGAAGGGGAGATAGAAGAGAAAGTAATGAGAGGGCGGAAGAGGGGAAGAGGTGTGCAGGAATGAATGGAAAGGTGGAAGGGCGGGGTGAGGGAACGGGGAACTGAAGACGAGGGAGCACGTGCAGAGGCGCTGCGTGCTGGGTTCCAACCAAGGCAGGCAACCCAGACAGACCATCGTTCTATCTATTGCTTCTGCTGAATATGGAAAGAATGGACATAGCTTTACGCAGCATTATGTAGCAGACAAAAAATAAGTTCTTGGTAGTATATAGTAAATGTAGTTTGTACAGTTGAGACAGTTCTGTGTTGAATCTCACCTATCTGAGAAAGAAGAGGGCCCCAAGGAGTCTCCTGGGTAATAGAGTGGTTCCATTGCACATGGATACATCTGAATATAAAAGCACAATAGTATATTTAGACACGCCGACGCATTGAAAGGATAAGTGACGGACATAAAACAGTTGGGGAATAGGCAGAGGCGCGTGGGCATCGGGCCACAGACTTGTAAAACGGTCAGATGAGACAGGAAAGAGGGCAGAGAGAGTAAAGGTAATAGGGACAGTAGAGAGCAGGAAAAGAAGGAATAAACTAGCAAAGGGAGAGAGAGCAGGGAAAGATAGTAGAAAGGGTAGAGAGTTGGATAGACTGGGGAAAGAGAGAGCAGGAGAAGAGTAGAGGGGGAAGACTCGGGGGAGAAATCAGATAAGGGAGAGAAGAAAGAGAGGATACAAATCGTAGGAAATATACGCGTGAAATACTATAGAAATACTATAGAATATCAACACAGAGATATAAATGTAATGGAATAAACAGAGCATACTGTCAATGAGTGTTGTATACCTTACTGTCCCTGTTGCTGTTTCTGTCAACTTTCAGTCAGACGTTGGTTGATTTGTCCACGCTGGCACAGTCCGTGACCCTACCACACGTGACTAGCCACTTAACCATGTCCTGTGTCAGCCTGGCCCCCACCAAAATATCCACCGACGCTTAACCACATCCCGTTAGCTCATCACATCACGCTCTGTTATTTTGGTGGTTAGTGGCCTTGTATGCGCGTAGTCTCGTTCTATAGGACGATATGGTACTTCGCCCTTGCACTCCGCACTCCGCGGTTGACAAAGTACCCTTGATAACCTGACTAACCATACCACATCAAAACTTGGGCAAAGGCGCGGGAAAGGCTGCAAAGGCAGGGAAGGCAAGTCACTTCCACTGAGAAACGACAGAAACCACATCCACACCCACAACCGCACACCACCACACAACCACCGCAGAGCGAGGCAGTGAGGCATCTCTCCCGCCTTGCTCGACTAAATCCCCGAAGCGCCTGCGTCCTTGTCAAATTCAACCACAAACCACAACCACGACCACTTATCCCCCCCCTCCCCCTTCCTTACCCCGAATACACGAATATACTCCCTGTCTACCCGCCAACTTCTTTTCCTCCGTATCCCATTTGCAATCCAACAGAGAAGGAGCGATAACGATCATCCAACTCGGCCCAGATTCGGGGTAGCCACCACCAACTCCAACCTCTTCCTCACTCATACTTCGACTTCAACCACAACCTCACATTGGACTTGGCTTACGCTCGCGTCACCATAATAACTCCGGCTTTGTCTTCTCCCTCGGCTTATTTAGGTTGAGATCAGACCGGGAGTGCCACCGTTCCTCTTTCCACACGACCCCCGCCACTCATCGTTGCCGTTTTCCTCGTACATAATCCAACTTCGCCTCCTCCGTCAGCCCGCCCCTCCCTGCCGATACACCACCCAACACGATACTTTTCGACTATTATCTTCCAGTTGCTTGCTTCGAATACCGGAATTTCACCCACGGGAGTGTTTGACGATCTTCCCTCCCTGTGCTCCCCGGTCGGTTCGGTCGTTCCAGCCGCCCTCGGAACTTATCCTTATCGCAGGAGCCGCCACAACGCGTACGAGGTCTCGTGTCCTACAGTCCTCCACGCGTTCCGAGAACAAAACTTCGGCCTTTTATACATTCGTTGTCCGTCGCTCGGGTTTATGCGTCTCTATCTTTAGCATACCTGGCAGCTGAATATGGAGCCGCCCCGATGGCCACCAGCGACACGCCAGGCCACAGCGGCTCAACGAGCCAAATTACTCCCGCCTAACCACATCACCACAGATCTCTCGCCGAAGGCAACTGCTAGCCCACAAGATTCTCAGACCGATGGATGCGTAACCCCCAGCCCCCAAGACGAGATGGGTTGGGAAGGACCAGTCAACCAGGAGAGCCGGGATTCATCGACCTTTCAAATCGATCTTGCGGAATGCGTCGAGACGAAGACAGTTACAACCACCACAACCACAAAGAGGTCATATCCGCCTTTATTCGTTCGGCCACCTTTACCACTTGAGAGCCTCGACTTAAAACAATATCCGTTGGCGAGGAAGGCAACTCCGGAGGCCATCTCAAGTTTCTCCTACGAGGTTAACGGCGAGATTGTGCACTTCCGTGAGGACCGCAAGCCGTCATCCTCCGTATGCTCCCATTCTCTCCCTATCTGATTAACAACCACTGACTCTAATCTGCAGGGTTCCCCATCGTCTAGACCTCGCGCACCTCCCACACTCCTGTCACGAGGACTTTCAAGCGGAAGAGCATACGAAACTCCCGATACCACCAGATCATCGAGACGCTTCCAAAACGCCGACGAGAACTCGCAATCATACTTGTCGAGGAGACTACCAACAAACCCAAGGTCTCCCGATTCGCTCCTCCGGCTCTCAGGGGCCCCACGTCGCCAGTCGAGCCTAGAACAGCCGCCACTGGATGCTCACTCTTCCAGCTTCCCACACCGAATGATATCATCCAACAGGCGAGCCTCGTTCAACCCTGCTCTTTTGTCGACTCCGGATACTGGTCACCGCGAAACAAGCCCACTCCAAACCCAGCTGAACTCGTCTATTACCGACTCGACATTAAACAGCTCTTTTGAGGAGGCCACTAGCCCATCCCTTACTGCCAGTCAAGGCTCTTTCCCCAGCGCCACTGCCACACCACCTATCGCAGAATCAGATCTCGAGCCTTTCGCCCCCTTAAATAATGATTCAGCCGAGCCTTCTGTACTTCGGTCATCCGTAAGTGCGGGTGGTGCCACCCACGGAGCCAGCCTGCCAAGTCCAAGCCTGTCGCCAACTTTAGCTGCGGCAAATCTTCATAATGCGCAGCTGGTAGTACGAGACGACCCCGAGTCACAGGCGTCCGATAACACGCTTTTGTCGGCCGCAGGAGAGTCAAAGTCGACGTTTGAGTCGCCGGACCATACCAATGAACGATATGCATTAGCAGGTGCACCTCAACGTAATGCCATGGACGTGACCTCCATGCTAGAAAATTTCGACTCGATGCCCTCGGAAATGAAGACGTTTATGATGTACCAGTTTCTTCGACGCTGCAATAGAAAGACCCTACATGTCATCGCAGGTGTCGTCAATCCCGCACTGAAGTGTGACTTCCTGGAAGAACTACCGACGGAGCTGAGTCTGCAGATCTTGAGCTTCCTTGATCACAAGGACCGCTGCCGTGCTGCTCAAGTTTCCAAGCGCTGGAGAGATATTAACGACACGAACGAGGCTGGATGGAAAGAACTTATGGAGAGAGATAGATTTGTTATCCCTGAGGGCGAGGTGGAACGTGCGATCAGGGAAGGCTGGGGCTGGCAAGACCCCTATGGCCCAGATGGCTGCGAGAAAGATCTCAGTCAGCGCCCTGGGTCATCTGACATGGATAGCATTCCAACTGCTACTCGATCTCATGCTGGTCACACTGGGTCTCTCCGCAAGAGGAAGAGGGCGCAGATCAACTATGGGCCGGAGAGGTCAAAGAGACGTGCCGTTTCAGCTGACCTCAAAGAGAGGCCGCGACACACAAGCTTTGCTTCGAAATACCACAGCTCAGCTCGCAAAGCTGAGGGACCTAACGCCGCCGCGACTGCGGCAGCTCTAGCTGTGCCAGCCCCTGACATTGGACTTCCCAGCTTGCGCAAGCTTCACCTCTTTAAATCGCTCTACAGACGCCACTTCATGCTACAGCGTAGTTGGATGAGTGGCGGTAAAGTGGCACCTCGACATGTTGCATTCCCGGCACATCCAAGACACGTCATTACCTGTCTCCAGTTTGACGACGACAAAATCATCACCGGCAGTGACGACACTTTTATTCATATATACGACACGAAAACCGGTGCCCTCCGAAAGAGACTGACTGGACACGATGGCGGAGTATGGGCATTGCAATACGAAGGCAACGTCCTCGTATCAGGATCAACTGATAGATCAGTTCGCGTGTGGGATATCGAGAAGGGCTTGTGCACCCAGATATTCCACGGGCATACGTCAACTGTTCGATGTCTTCAAATCCTGATGCCTCTCGACACTGGAAGGATCTATAATAACAAGCCAGTCATGGTTCCCGAGAAGCCATTGATCATTACAGGCTCGCGCGATGCACAGTTGCGAGTATGGAAGTTACCGGAACAGGGGTCAAAGAAATATCTCGCAGCTGGCCCTCCCGCCAATGACTCGGACTGTCCCTACTACGTCCGTACTCTGCAAGGCCACACCAGCTCTGTGAGGGCTATCGCCGCGCACGAAGACACCCTCGTCAGCGGCAGCTACGATTCTTCGGTTAGGGTATGGAAGATCTCCACTGGAGAGAGCGTACACCAGCTTCGCGGCCATATCCAGAAAGTGTACAGTGTTGTACTCGATCATAAACGTAAGCGCTGCATCAGTGGCTCTATGGACAACACAGTGAAAATTTGGTCACTGGAGACTGGGATGTGCCTCCACACCCTCGATGGACACTCTTCATTGGTGGGTCTACTAGACTTGAAGGACGAGCGTCTGGTTTCGGCTGCAGCTGATTCTACACTGAGGATTTGGGATCCAGAGAACGGGCAGTGTAAGAATACGCTTACCGCCCACACCGGCGCCATTACATGTTTCCAGCACGATGGCAATAAGGTCGTATCAGGCTCGGACCGCACGCTGAAGATGTGGAACGTCAAGACTGGAGAGTGCATTCAAGACCTCCTGACGGATCTTAGCGGAGTGTGGCAGGTTAAATTTGACGAGAGGAGATGTGTGGCGGCTGTGCAGAGAGAAGGGTTCACGTTTATAGAGGTATGTTCTTTATCGCGTTTGAGCCTCATCGGCCTTAACTAACAATTCAATAGATACTTGACTTTGGCGCGTCGCGAGACGGAGTACCAGCCGAAGATCGCAACAACAGGATCTTGTTGCAACCATCAGAGTACGACAGGATCACGGAAGATGACGAGGTCGTGGCATAAAACTTATCACCATCATCACTCACAATCATCACCATTACGACTATCATAACCATCATCATCATCATCATCAAACAGCACACAGACACGAATCAAGAAATTTTATGCTATGGCCTCTTGACGGGCGTTTTTTGTTGGACGTAAGGTTGGGCAGGAACATGCATGGCAGCGGGGTGTTTATTTTGTTTTCTAGCAGGTACGGGATGGCTCTTGTCTGTGTAGCTTGTTGCTCCGAAAAAAAATAGCGAGCCTTTGGTCGGAGTTTAAGATACCAGAAATAGCATGTATAGAATAGCTTGTGCCTATCATGGCTCAAGAGTGTTACTTAGCTGTGTAGATATACTATTCACGATCAGTTATCCTATTTGTGTGTGCTATTTGAATGTGACTTGGAATTATTGTTATTGTAAGTCTTATGTGAACACACCTGCTTTTCTGCGTAATATACGAGGGTGACCTTCAATAATTGCTTTGATTCTCCTTATTTGGATATTTGGTGCATATCCACCTTGTGACGATTGCCCAGCATAGCTTGGACGGAGACCCGTCGGCCCGGTCGACGGAAATTTCCGCACCGCACAACTCTTCTAGATCTTTCCGTACAAAAGGGCGCGCCTTGAACAAACCCTTCAAAAACAACTTCACCTTCTCTTCCCCCACCAACAACCCTCCTTCCTCTCTTTTCCTCCTGTATCACGATTCCTTTTGACGATTTTATATGATTTTTATGTCAGCGACTCTCCTTGCTTTATAGGTATGTCTTTTGTCCTTTTACAATCGCGTTCGCTGTGGTGCAATGCTGCCCACAGTTTGCGTTTTTCCTCTTTTGTCGTCTCTTCTTCACCCCTCCGAATGTTATGACGATACATCAGCTGGCACCAGTCATAGAGCGAACTTGTACTCTTTTCATTGATGACAATGCTTTGGCTTCGGCCTTCTTCTGAACTCATTCAAACCTCCCAGCTCGATCTCTGCTCACATACTGTTGCTGGAACGTCTGCTAACTCGAGTCTGCAGTGAACAAAAAACCATCCATAATCCCTTCCCCGTAAAAACAGAACTCACCACCACAGCCGCCACAATGGTGCTCCACAACCCCAACAACTGGCACTGGGTGAACAAGAATGCCGCGGGCTGGACCAAGCAGTGGCTCGAGGAGAACCTGGCCGATGTGCAGGCCTCGGCGGGCGGCGTGACGGCCAAGATAGATAAACTGACGAGCATGGACGGAGACGTCGACGTGAACCAGCGCAAGGGCAAGGTCATCACTATCTTCGATGTGAAGCTGGTCTTAGAGTATTCCGGTTAGTTAGCTATTATACCATAATTTGCCGCAAAACTGTTTGACTGATCTGATTTTGTCTCGCAAAGGGAAAACCAAAGATGATGAGGCCGTCAGTGGTAACATCACCGTCCCCGAGGTCGCCCATGACACCGAGGAGGACGAGTATGTCGTATGTCCCTCTCCGTCCCTCCTCCTACCCCTCCCCATCCCCCCATAGTCCACGCCCATTAACCCCTCCCCTCCCAGTTCGACATCGACATCTTCTCCGAATCCTCCTCCAAGCAGCCCGTAAAGGACCTCGTCCGCTCCACCCTCGTCCCCCAACTGCGCACCATCTTCGCCAAGCTGGGCCCGGCCCTCGTCAGCGAGCACGGCAAGGACATCCAGCACGCACCCTCCAACAACCCCTCCTCCGGGTGGCGCACACCAACTCACCTCCAGGCCGCCGAGGCCGCCGCAGCCGCCGCCCCCACCACCGCCTCCAACAAGTCCTCCAACGTCAACACCACCACCGTGACGGCCAGCGAGGAGTTCCGCACCACGGCCGCGGAGCTGTACGCGACCTTCACGGACCCGGCGCGCATCGCGGCGTTTACGCGCGCGCAGCCGCGCAAGTTTGAGGGCGCAAAGGTTGGCGGCAAGTTTGAGATCTTTGGCGGGAATGTGAGCGGTGCGTATGAGGCGCTTGAGGAGCCGAGGAGGATTGTGCAGAGCTGGAGGCTGGATCAGTGGCCTGCGGGGCACTTTTCGACGCTCGAGCTTGTGTTTGATCAGAATGATGTGGATGGGGTTACGGTTATGAGGGTGGAGTGGAAGGGAGTCCCGGTTGGACAGGAGGAGGTCACCAGGAGGAACTGGAATGAGTACTACGTGAGGAGTATCAAGACGACGTTTGGGTGAGTGTTTTTGAATTCCGATGAAGCTAGGGAGATGGAGACTAATTACATTTTGCAGATTCGGAACTATCCTGTGATCGGATGTCTTGGATCAAGCGTCAGATAAGGGTTTGGCTACACGTGTGGTAGACACAATAGAAGGGCGCCCGTGCTCGATCGGAAGTGGAATACACGGTCTCTGAATACTCTAGCGATAGACAAAGAATACAACGTCCCAAAGTCCACCCCCCTTTTAAAACGCCACTCTCGTGAGATTTCCCATGTCCGTGCTGGATCCCCAGCGGACAATGTCCCAGTAGACTTATTTCCTCGTGCCGTGCCGCAAGGATCTACCATCGCCATGCCAAATTACCCGCGGAGACTATTCCGATGCATTTTTTATCTCGTGCCGTGTCTCCTTGCCCGTGCCTTCCCCCCCATCACCGTACCGTGCCGCTATGGAGCCGCGTATGATTACGCCCACCCGAGCCGATGGCTAGGACCCATCCCAACGGCAAACCGAACGATTGCGGCGACAACAAGCGGGTTTATTAGGTATTTTGTTAATATCGCGGACGGCAGGCTTTGCCACCGAAGGCGGCTCGTACGGCTGAAACCAAAAGCTGGTACGGCTGAAATGGCAGTACGTGAGCGGGTACCGGCGGAGTGGTTTAACGTATTATGTGCGTCGCCACAGCCGTGTCTCACCCCTGCCACCCCTGATCCCTCGCATTTCAAAAATGACCACAACGTACTATTGATATACTATACTTGATAGAGCAACTCCATAAAATACGCATGTTTTTTGTCTTTTGCCAATCGTTGGGTTAAATGCGCGGTTGTGTGCGCAACGCTGCTGATGGTGCAAAGGTGAACTAGTGGCCCGTGTCTCATTGGGACTGCATAATCGAGCCGTGCGGAATAGTCAGGGCAGGCGGAGTCGCGGGTGCATTAGGGCCAGGGGGAGGGGGCTTGGCGTTGGTTCTGTAATTTATAGGATTTGAGGTCTCACTTTAGCTTCTAGAGAGTGGCGATGGTGATATGCGGGAGATGGTGGGAAAGGGGGCGGCAGTTAGAAAGGGGTGGCGATGAGAAAAGGGGGTGATTGTGAACGAGAGGTTGACCGGACTGAAAATGGGGAATCAGAGGACATGGAAATCAGAGAAAACGAAAATCAGCAGACGTGGAAAGCAAAGGTTTGTTGACACCAATTGTATTTTAATTGTTAGCATCTATGATATAATTTTCTCGCATCCTATGTAGCAAGCTTTTATTCCCAATAATTCGTACAAGCAATACACTCCAGACGCTACTTGTGTGACATTAAAACGCCTCGGCTCCAGGGTATATTCCATTCCACTCTCACGAACGCGAGTTTTCCACCTTCTGTGAAATCTGCGTCGACTGTGTAATCCTCCCTGTGTTGCTCACCAAGCTCTGCTCACTCCCCGAGCTCGTCTTCGACATGTCACCATCACCCCGACTCGTAATGACAGTAGTGGTGATCCCGTCCCTAGCGTGCACCGGCTTCAATGGCATGGACCCAGACCATTCTCCTCCGTTGTTGGAGATTTTGCCAAAGTTTCGGCTGGATGAGGCACCGGGGTAGCTGCGGCCGCCGGAACTGTATTCGCCAATGATGCGTGGGAGGTAGCGTCTGGCGATGGGCTTGAATGAGGGTATCGAGGCGGCGAGAATACCGACGTTGGTCTCGATGACGGACCAGTACATGGGCTTTGCGATGGCCCAGGTTGGATCTTTGGATACCAACATGGAGGGGACGAAAGTCATGCGGACAATGGAGGAGATACAAGCACTGTATATAGTTAGTTATAAGGTCTCGATCTCTAAAGGGATAATAGGGGTGCAAATGGGAATGGAGTGAAGACATACAAGAATCCCAAGCTGAACATAACGCCAACAGCAATCTTCTGTTTAACTGGTGTTTGTAGGTTCAATATCATGCGGACTGGAAGCGCATATGTGATCAAGTCCGTGACGATGTTCAGAGCGGCGTTCGATAGGTAGAAGGCGTTGATGTTGACACATTTTGGTGTCGGAGTCATCGCCGGCTCCCAGGCGCCTCTCACGGGAGTGCACTGGAAGATGCAGGTGAGGACAAAAGAAATTCCCTGGCAAGCAATGACAACCATCATGATAATGGACATGCGGCGAAGCACATCATCACCGAGTCTCATATACAGCGCGAGTACGGAGAGCTTGATAAAGCATAGCGTAGCGTTGTAGAAGATGGAGGAGAAATAGACAACCTAGAACGGTGAGCTACTGTCATTAAAGAGGGAATGGATGGACAAACCTTCAGGTAGGTTAAGAAGTTCTCAGGTCCCTTCGCCATAACAACGTCGAAGTGGGCTCCCAGTCCATGGTTCACGGCTATAGCATGTCAGTGTTGAATTTTGTATGAACACATCATAGTACGAACCTAAAACAGTCATAGCAATGAATGACCAAGATAATATCTGCATACTGTCAGTCAAAGCTGATGTTACGTGCCAGTCCGCCATGGCACCCGATACCAGTTGAACTCACGGCAGCGACAACCATCAATACTACAGGCGCAACCGTTAGTCTTGAAATATCATATACAGTGGCTTAACTTACTGTCGTCAAGCCCAGTGCTGCGCACGATATACATTCTCGAAAACAAGCGCGCAGATATAACAACGGCGGTCATGACAGCAAAGACGATACTGATAGACGTCGCCGTCGGGCCCTGAGTGCCATAGTCCATGGAGGCCATGATACCGAGTGAATGAGATCACTCAGCAAAAGCCGTCGATATACTGGAGGTGACTGGAATGAAGGTGTCGGTTCGGATGTCCAGATCAGAGCCTAACGTCGCTTTCATGCGGGTTCTCGAATCGAAAGATTTCACTGCCGTGATGGAGAATCCGAACTGCCTATAAACATCAGAACAGACGATTTCATGCTCAGACCTCCTCGTCTCCGTCGCAGCGGTATCTGGAGATCGTTGTCCAAAAGGGAACAGAAAGACAATATTTCAGACAAACACCCTGCGAAGGTGACACTCCTTGCAACAACGTCGACACAGAAAAGAACATGGTGGGGAAACGGGATTGAATCCGTATGCAATCCGCCAAGGGCTTATGGCTACACGGTGGGGAATGTCTTGCCCGCGTCGTTGGGCTTGATACCGAATAAGAGTCCTGTCGCCGCCACGAAAACTAAAATGAGTGGAGTCTAAATCAAAGATGGTAATGAGTTGCGGGAGAGGTCCGTTCCCGCCTCCATGGACGTTAGCTGCCCCGCAACTGGCATTCCCGATCCCGGTCCCGAGCACAAAGTGAAACAGGCCAATGGCCTCTCCTGCTGATCGGTTGGTCTAATTCCACTGAAGATTCAATTTTGAAGGTGCATGAGGGAGTGGCGGTGGAGAATATGTGGGGTTTATACGTGGGTCTATAAGGGGGATGCATGGCGAAGGACCCCCAAATTCCACTCAGCACCCTTGCAACGTTGACATTGACAACTGGGGCACGCTGCCCATAATGAAACTGTTAAGATTCGTCGTATATCGCATGCGCAGTCAATACAGTACGTACAATATCGCACTGCCACACACCACGCCATAGCCGTTGGCCACTCCTGTAAATCTTTCCCCCGGAGTTTACGGACTGATGCTTGGCTCCCGAGAGGTTCCCGAGTTAATGCAGGCCGTTTCAATATTCCTTTTCAATACTCTGTAATACCAACGGGGCAACACGGCACGGCACTGAAGCCCCCCATGGCCAGCTAAGGTTCTAGGCTTAACCTCGGCACCACCGTTAGACCCCTTTTTAGCGACAACTTTACACTAATCCGCGGAAACGGCTGTTGCCCGCCCGCCTGGGCCTAAACTCTTAATCGATTAGCACGCCACTAAAGCAGCTCTAATGCTAGAACTACCGAGTGGTATACGAGACTCAACTAAGCACTACGATACATAGTAGTAGTAAAATGCACTAATTGCAAATATCTCAGTTTTATTACGATGGATACGGCACGATTTAAAGTGACATTCTGACATTGTTTTGCAATTTATATAACAGAAGTGGTTGTTCGCATCAATCGCTCATCAATCATCCTGGTGCTTAATTTTTGAACATGGTTCTCAGCCGACGTTACACCGGTGCAGCACGTTTTGAGATCTGCATCCACATATCCTTCCAATAGCCAACCCCGCCCTTAATGACGAACTCTGCACCCTTGCCATCTTGTGGCTGCAACTCCAGTCGGAACTTGCGGAAGAACTATTAACAAGGTCAGTATTCCTTCGAAGCATGGGTGTTGGGGTACAAACCTGCAACGGCGCCTTGTAAAGTTCCATGAGCGCAATATCCTTCCCCAGGCAAGACCTAGGCCCATACCCAAAAACCATGCTGTATTTATCGAAAACCTTTGCATTTTCCGCATCAAGCCATCGCTCGGGCTTGAAATCCATTGCGTCTTCTCCGTAAACCTTGGTATCGCGGTGCACCAGCCAGGGATTGCATGTGACCTCAACTTCCCCTGGAATAAACTGGCCCTCAATCTCGTAGCCTCCCTTTGGTGACATTCGAGGGAATATGTTTGGTGCAGATGGGCACAGACGCATGGTTTCTTTGACGCAGGCAGTGTAGTATGGGCAGTGCTCTATAACCTCGGCATATTGCGGGTACTCTGACAGGTGTCCTGCGCGAGTTGCATTATCAAGCTCATTCATCAGTTTCTCGTAGACGTCCTCATTTGCTGTGATGTAATGAATCATGGCTTGGAAGGCGGTACCAGTGGTGTCTGCGCCGGCAAGGAGAACAAGGAGAACTTCTGCCTTGACATACTCGACATCGAGAGGTTTGCCGTCGTCATCGCGCGCATCAAGCATACTTAATACACGTCAGGACTTTCCATTTCTTTGTGGTTGTGGTGAACATACGTTTGCAAAAGGTCAATTCTCCCCCCTGTTGTTCCCTTTTCCATGTCTTTCACGCGCTGGTTAAGAAGCCCGTCGCGGAATCGCATCAACGACCCGATACCAGATTCCTGCTCTGGGCTTGCCACAAGGTACTTGTTCATGAAAGTTGACTTAATCCAGGACGTGAATGGATGCAGGCGACACATCAAACCAAAGGCTGGGAGACCATCATGGAATCCCTTGATAAGGCCTCCAACGTCTTCTCCCTTCTCGATAAAACCAAAAGGAGCCCCGAATCCAATCTCGGAGATAATATCATATGCCATATAACTAGAAGAAAAATATTAGTTCTCTATAATTTTGGAATGAGGGGTGCCAATTCTGCTTACACCGCCCATGCGGAGAAATCGAACTTCTCTCCCGACTTCGCAAAGTCATTGAGCTTGTGAGTCCAGTCTTCAATTCTCATGTCAATCAGCGGCTCCATCTTTTTGATGCTGCTAAAGCTGTACTTTAAGGCCTTTTGTTAGCAACCATCATTTCTCCAAAAAAATGCGGGGAAGCTCTACCGGGCCAGCAATCAACTTTCTGAAATGTGCATGTGTCTTCCAGCTCTGCATGTTAAACACAGATTCGGTCTCTCCAAAACTGCCACTGATGTAATGCTTCGTCTTGTCGGCTTGTCTGTGATAAATTGTCGGCAGTGCGGGCGCAGAGCTGACCAGCAGCAAGGTGGGAGTAATTCGAATGATAGGTCCTGTGGTCGCGCCACATATTAGTCTCTCCTGCCATGCGCATTGAAAGCCACAGATGGGCGCATACCATATTTCTTGTGTAACTCGTGTTCAACGTATGGCTCGTCCTCCTTGATGTTGTGGTAGGCAATCCATAGTCTCGTCACACTGGCCCAAAACGGTCCGGGGAATTTCGACAGCGGATGGAAGAAACGGTAATACACGATCTGGTACAACACGCGCAGCGCCAAATATCCGAAGAAGGCAGGAATGAGGTTGCCAAAGGTGGCGTGCGAGTACAGGTTCAACAAAATATTAGCCATCGTCGCAACACGTCGAGCTCTTCAGCCTCACGTACATATGCAGGACAAATTGTGCTGAGAGCTCTCTCTTGGGAAGCTGCATAGAGAAGAAACGACACAAAGCTCTAGCACAGCTGAGTAATGCAGAATTACCCCACGTGTGTGTGGCTCCATTTTTGGTGCCGTACATGGTGCCGCGTTCGGTGCCGCGGAAAGTGTCCAAACCCTGAGATCAACGAGATATCACCCAATTACGTACTCACGATGCCGCTATTTGCGCAGAGACTCCGTACACAGCGAACGCCTTGCACTGCAATTCCTCTTTGGGGAAAAGCAAAGACCTTTCTCTACCCCACTTGATAGAGATTGCTGTTGGTTGTGGTGTTGGGCGAGAGGTTGCAGTCGCCCGCGTCTCCACTATATTGGAGCCCCCGCCTTGTCAATGCATGTGTCTTGCTGTACGAGCTCTTTAGTGTGCAGTCAAAGCGTCGGAGCGTTGAGTCGGTATTTTGCCAAGACAAGATAGATCGGCTTATTTCGTATCATGTTCCTGGGTACGTATAAATTATACTCGACCCATGGGCCTGTGAATGTTTAGAACTGGTGCAGGACGATACGACATAAAACAATCATATAGCCATGGGGGTCTTTCTTATAGCGGGGATTTGACTCTGCTAGCCCTTAGAGTGGGTTCTTAGACCATTCTTAGGTGGAGCGCTAGTGCGCTTAGAACCCCTTATTCATGGGCCGGGCCCGCGGGTGTCGCATCCCTGTCCCGACCGCAAGGGTATTTTTGAGCGCCGCCAATTCTTCAGCGTCAACGGGTAGCCCGCTGTCGGTGCAACGTCCTTGAATAGCAATGATTGCTGAGATAGTCCAGACATGTGTTCACCACCCATATCAACCGTTCTATCTGTTGATTCGTCTGCCGTTACGTACATTCCCCAGTGTCTCGGGAGCAATGTCTCGCACGTGTATCGGTCCAGGGTCGATCGCGCGAGAGAGATGATATGAAGCTCTACCCTTGCGCCGTTTCATCTCCTTCTGTTAGATTTCGGATACCCCTCGGGATCTAGTCAGCATCGGCTCCATCGTCTTTCCTGCGCACTTCGGTTTTCGGGGTATACCTTTGAGCTCCAACCTCCTTCTTACCTATCACTCTGTGTGGGCATAGACCAACAAACAACAGCAACAGACTTCAAGATGGTGCTCAAAGGCGATGCGCTGTACGTGCGATCCATTATCGGAGGCAGCTTGGGCTTCATCACCTTTGGCTGGGATGCCGGAGTTTTAGGTGGTGTGTTGTTGACGGACGAGTTCCAGACTGCTATGGGAGTAAGTTCGCGTCTGTTCAGTATTTTCGCGCGACTGGCAGCTAACTTCTCAATTGTAGCTTCCGGACACCAACACAATTTCCATGATAACGTCCATCTTCTTGCTGGCATCATGGCTTGGTTGTATGATAATTTCGGTCTTTGGTATGAAGCTGGGTAGAAGATCGTGGATCATTTACGGATGTTTGGTCCAGGTCGTCGGCACAATCATTTCAGCTACCGCTTACAGCTCTGGCCAACTGATTGCTGGTAGAACTCTGATTGTTCGTAGGCCTAAGCTTGACTCGAGTGGAAGCTATACTAACCTGAATATAGGGTGTTGGTAATGGTTTCTTGACGTCGATGATTCCCATTTACGTCGCCGAGATGGCCGTCGCTGTCAACAAGCGTGGACAGGGTGTCAACATGATGATTGCCGCTGCCAGTCTGGGCACGGCTCTTGCATACTGGGTGTAAGTTTACCACGTCCTTTATTTTGGCGTTTCCTGACCTCTTTAGTGATTTCGGTATGGTCTTCGCATCCACCCAAGCTGTCTGGCGATTCCCAGTCGCATTCCAAGTCGTGTGGGCATTTGCCACTGTCGCAGTCTTCTACCCAATGCCTGGTAAGTGCGACTCCTTCATGATGCAGACTTGAAAATTTACAAGTGCAGATACCCCACGTTGGTTATATGCCAGGGACCGCCCCACCGACGCCGACGCTGTCCTTGGGCGCCTTTATGACAAGGAAATTTCGGAAGGCGTAGTCCAAGAAGCAAAGGCTGACATTCACGCGTCCCTCGAGCTCGAAAGGACCGAGGCCGCTTCCCTGCGTGTTAAGGACTTCTTCTGGGATACTTCGTCTACCCAGACCGCCCGCCGTATCCGCACGGGTATGATCTTGATTGGTGTCGCATACCTGATGGGTATTGATATGATCTTCTACTACACTTCGACCATCTTCCAGGTGTACATTGGACTCAGCCCATTGACCGCCTCTGGACTTGCCGCTGCCGCCACCACCGTCCTGGCTATCACCAACTACATCGGTTCATACTACATGGAGAAGCTTGGACGCAGGACCTGGCTCATCGGCGGAGCCGTTGGCCAAACAATTTTCATGCTCGTCTTCACGGTTCTCCTCTCCCAGCCCTCCAGCAGCCAGATCGGAGCTGCTGCTGCTGCCATGCTCTTTGGTTGGATTGCTGTCTTCGGTCCAACATGGGGACCTGTTACCGTAAGTCTCATACGTAACCCTCTGTCTAACTTCCGTGGGGAAGCAAATGAAACTAACTCTACTCGTAGTACGTTTATTCCAGTGAGATCATGCCACTCAGATACCGCCACATCGGTTTCTCTCTGAGTGTCTCCTGCCAGTGGATCGCCGCCTTCTTGACCGTGTATGCCGGTCCCATCGCTATCGCCGACACTAACGTCGGGTGGAAGACATGGATTTGGTTCTTGGTCTTCAACTTCATCGCTATTCCATATGGTAAGTTCTATGCATCGGTTAACACCCATACTCCCCTTGCGTTTCCTTCCCGTCTGTATCTAAACACTTCTTGGGTGGCGCTAACATTTAACCGCAGTTTACTTCTGCTGCCCTGAGACTCGCGGACACTCGCTCGAGCAGATCGATCTCTTGTTCATTTCGGACAGCCTCAAGGAAACCGACTTGGGTCAGACTCTTGCTCACAACCGTCCAGTCACAGGTGATCTCGAGACTACCGCAAAGGCACAGGAGACCCCTGCGGCTGAGGAGGCCCCTCCAGCTTACAAGGCGCCGGATGCCACCAGCGCTCCAGGCACTGAGAAGGGTTCCCTCTAGAGGCGTTGTTAGGGTTGTTTGAAAATTAGGCGCTTAAAAGTGCCGCATGACTTTAATAAATACCAGGCGGGCTGTCGTCCAATAATGCTAGGCGGCGACGTAATCTAGACAGAGAGACGGGTTATCTGTAGGATGGGTGGGAACTTGCAGTTGGGTCCGGTCAACGTGATGTAATTTTTCTCCAACTTATAGTTGAACTTAGTCTTTAATAATAAACTTGTCTCTTACCTAACTTTTCCCTGGTGAATTACTTGGATTAGAATGTGATATGTACCCTGTTCCCAAAATATACTGAGAGTCGTGACTGTCTTCCTCCTACTACGTCGTGAAAATCCAAGGAGGGGATGTGGGATAGTGAAAAATCGAGGTAAACGTTTAAGGATCCAAAAAGTAAAAGTACAGAATCTTCATTCCCACTCGCGAGCATATTCAATCCGCGCCTTCTGTAGCCTCAGATTGGCCTCCTCCTTTTCTATCATGTCACCACATGCTTCTGCCTTTATTATGTCCTCTTCGGCCCACCGAAAAGTCCACTTCTCGACGACTTGTAGGCGGGCTATATTCGCGGCCTTAATACATTCTTCCTTTGAAAATCTCTCAAAGTTGGGCCATCCGTAATCTTGGAAGATCTGTTTAACAGGCTAGATCAAACGTGATCAGTAATTTGTTTCCTGCGCAACACATTATAGCTTACCCTAACTTGTTCTTCGCCGTCCTCGAATATTTCATGTTCCAACATGTCCTGATCTCCCCGCTTTCGCTGATGAGTAACGCCGGACAAAGGGATTAGGTCCATAGAAAGATATTTACGATGGATTTCGTCAAAGTACTTCTCGATAGCAACAGGTTTGTTCCATAGCCATGGAGGGTCCTCTTGAGTTCTGTGCACCTTCCAATGGGTGCCGCAGGGGTACATGTAGCCTTTTTTAGTATCAATCAACCAGTCAGTTGAGCCATGGCCGTGGGTCAAGCAAATCATTCCAGGTTCTGGTTCCTCGTCAAACGGCATGAGGGCGGGATAGAATTTTGACAGGGATTTATTCACTGCCATCTTGTCGGCAAGAGTATCATCCCACATCATACCAAGATATTGAGCATCTCGTAGTGACGCGTGAGGCAGCGAATGAGAACATCGCGGTCGTAAGCTGGGATTTCCTCCATTTTGGTGGGCAGAAACTACATCGCGGATGTTTGTTGGCTCTAGCATTCTTTGAGAGAGGGAATGACTAACTGATTAGGGTAAACTCTGTACTTATGATGATATCTCAGGACCCCAATGATAATTGTTGCACGGCACGTACCTTCACTGCTAGTGTGCGGGGAAGTTGGGGTTTCGGGGTAATGGCGGGGCATCGTTGTTGCGGAGCCATAGTGGAAGGACGCCTGTCCGTCGTCATTTAATCAGCATGATATAGGTATACTATGTAAACCAAATACATATTTATACTTAGTATTTGCTACTTCATGTGTTACTACCTATAGTGTAGAATACAACTAGTGGCAGTTGCCATCCCCTCTTTCACAATGAACCTCCCCGTATCCCCATCCCTTTTTCCTTCCACTACGCTCTTCAGCAAGTGTCCCCCAATGCTCGGATGGTTGGCCCCCTCACCCACATCTGTCGCTAGGAACCCGGGGCCGACGCACTACACCTTGGCGCCATCCATTTGCAACTTGCGGTGATAATCCAGCATCAACATATTGAGCGCGGTCTTGGTGCAGCGGTACCCGACCGTCTCAAGCTCCTCCACCTTCTTCGGCCAGCCGCGCTTCAGCGGGCCTCGAAAGCTTTCTCAATGGACAAGTCGCTGGCGATGTCAACTTGGATGGCCTCAACGGTGTTGGAGCAATTGGGGCACTCCTTCAGGGCGCACCCCTTGTCTCGCGGCCCGAGCGAATCGGCACACTCATTTCGAAGCGTCGAGACGGTTTGCTGGCCTCTTTCCAGCGAACGGCTGCCGAGAAAAACGTGATAGGACTCGTCGGATTGCAGTAGGCCTTTACGGCTGCGTATCCGATGCTCTTGCTTGCACCGGTGATGAGTACTATCTTCATTTGTTGACAATTCGATCGCTAGGACTTGCAGTTTAGATGTCTAGATTCTGGACCGATGCTGAAGTATATACGAACGAGGAACACCATCATGACCTCCTAACCTTTTGGGCGAAAACGAATTACTAGTGATCCTTTCGTCTCATGAGCCAGCAAAACACATGGTCGATAACGAGTCCAGCTTTGAATACGCCACATGTAGTTTATTATTAACTTGAGCGCATCCTACTCTGGGAAACCTGAGATAGCCCCAGGCATTACAAAGTTGGTGTGTTGTCGTAAAACATACCGCGCCAGTCATGGCGGCCCGACGTAGGCGGCCCGTCTGTGCGGCTGCAATCCACAGCCAGACTGCAAGTCAGATTGGCCCAACCCTCGTTCACACCTTCACAGTCAATATACTTACGAGAGAAGTCCACAGCCAATATGTCACTTTATAGCTTGAGGGTGTGCATCTTACTGGATGGATTCTGCAGGGGTGCTCACGTTGTTTTACGCTGAGCGCCAGCCATAATCTTTGCGCCATGGGAGACCTGACAGAGTGGCTTGCGCTCAGCCCTTGCTTGTGCGGGGTCGCTCTCTTTTCTGATCACTTCTTCCGAGTGGAATCAATTCTCTACTTTTCTACCTCTCAATTTCGTTAAAATCCTCGGTGAAGGCTGACCTCGACAATAAACTTGTGGACCGAGATGGCGGCCGGCAAGAAGGGTCTAGTTTTCCGCATCACAGGCCTCCCAGCCTCGAAGCCTGACGATGAACTTAAGGAAACTTTGAAAACTTTTATCTGCAGCAACCTAGCTGAGAACGAACTATTGAATCTACAGTTTGATCCAGCCATTCTGCCCTCCTGTTATGACAATGAGGGAAAAATCGCTTTGGTCGAGTTCCATGGCGGAGTGCCTGCATTCCTGTCTGACCTACTGGTTAACCCGCAAGGTGAGTGGCAAGTCGAGATGGGCAGTACGGATATCAGCTTTGATCAACACTTTTTTGGGTTTACCCAGCTGTACGAGCCAAGGGCCGACGTGCCGGTTACTGCTGAGTAGGTAATATTTCTCTCACTTGGAAAAATGTGTCTCACCTATTACGCAGCATAATTGCTATCACGGGTCTTGATAGACACGCATATAGGTCGTGGAGGGGAAAAGGAAATCTTGGGCGCATGTGGCTGCGCGACTTCCTGTGCAAGGACATGCCCTGCTGTCGCACGATGACTTACGGCTACAACTCGAACCTGGCGACGCATGGAGTCGATACAATTATGGACTACGGCAGGGGGTTAATGGAGGAGCTGAAGAAAATTAGGAATACAGAGGAGGTACGGACTATTACAAAACGCAGCTCTAGAGCAGTGACATCAAGCTAACTGGTTGATCCCACTAGCTAAGAAAGCGCCCATTGTTCTTCATCGCACATAGCTTTGGTGGTATTATCCTAGCTCACGTAAGTCTCCACGGCAATATACATACATAAGCTAATAATATCACAGTGCCTTATCAAAGCTGTCCAGACAGACGAAGATGACCATCCAACAATAGCGTCCCTGTATAGAGCTACATATGGCATGCTTCTGTTCGGTATCCCGCATAAGGGTTTAGTAGTGGACGATATCCAGAAGATGGTGACAGTAGAAGACAATAATTCGAGGAGTGCGCTACTTAAACAGATCAGAAGTAAATCTGAGCTGTTAGCTTCTCAGCTAGCGGATTTTAAAAATCTCATCCGAGACCGAAAAGTCGTAAGCTTTTATGAGATGGTCCAAACAAGGCAGCTTGAGCTTGTATGATGCCCACAGTCCGAACAGTAGTGGAAAACTGCTAATAAAGTGGAACAGGATAGTAAAAGCGAACGCTGGAGAAGGACCGGCGAGTTCATTACGGCCGTTGATGCCGACTCGGCTCTCCTCCAACTACCGGACTCAATGGAAGACAAGGTCCCTCTGAATGCCGACCACTCACTAATGGTCAAGTTTAATCATACGAGCGATCAAGGCTACAGAAGTGCGCGGGATAGGCTTAAACTGTTTGAGCATGACGCCACCAACGTGGTTGCAGCTCGGTTTTGTATGTAGCATTCCATTCTAATATATTTTATCAAGATGAGGCTTCGTGTTCATTCGAGATACCCTTTTCTAATACGAATCGAGAGTAGCGCGTCCGCAAAACAAACTTAAACCTTCCATAATGATCCCGTTCCAAAGAGATACTGCATTCGTTGGTCGAGAAGATATCCTAGCCAGAATAACTGAGAAATTCAGAGGGGCCTCACATGACCACAGCCGAGTAGCTCTCGTTGGTCTAGGCGGCGTAGGGTAAGCATATCCAAATGTCCTTGTCGGGTGGCTCAGGCTGACATTTCGGCTAGAAAATCTCAGATTGCCATAGAATACGCTTACAGAGTGAGAGACGCTGCACCTCAAACCTGGGTGTTTTGGGTATATGCGAGCAATGCCGCCCGATTTAAGCAGGCCTATGCTGATATCGCCGCCAAAATCGAGCTTCCTGGCAGGGACGATCCAAAGGCTGATATCCTCCACCTCGTATATAACTGGCTCTGTGACGAGAGGAACGGCCGATGGCTTATAATACTTGACAACACCGACGACGACCAGGTCTTCCACTCTACTAGCAATGATTCAAGCAACGCCGCGCATGAGAGAGGGGCGTTTTGCGAGGCAGCGCAGTTAGCGCTCTTAGCAAGCTTCCTTCCTCAGTCCTCGAACGGGTGGATACTGGTGACTTCGCGAGACCGGGTCGCAGCAGTGAATCTCGTAGAGACACGCAACCTGTTTCACGTGGATCCGATGTCGGAGGATGAGGCACTCATGCTGCTGAAGACTAGAATCTCCATTGACAAGGCTCTTGAGAATGATGCACAAACACTCATACGGATTCTGGGGTACATCCCCCTTGCCATCACGCACGCAGGGGCATACATTGCAGTTCGAGCGCAAACAATCACGGTATCGACTTACCTTGAGCTATTCCGCGAGAGCGAGGAGAACCAGGCACGTCTACTAAGCAGGTCAGAAAGCCAGGAACTAAGAGACATGCGGCGAGACGGCAGCGTCTCTAGTGCAGTCATCACTACCTGGCATGCATTGTTCGAAAAGATCCGGACTATGTACCCTGAAGCTGCGAATCTGCTTTCGCTCATGGCTATGTTTGATAGGGAGCGGATTCCGGAGTCTATTCTCCTTGGCAGCATGAGTCGGGTTCAGTTTGAGGATGCGGTGGCACCATTGTCAAGCTTCTCTCTAATTAAGACACAACTGGGGCAACAAACCGAGGAGCGACTGTTTGAGATGCACGGCCTAGTGCAGCTAGCGACGAAGAAGTGGCTAGAAGTACAAATGCAGGTGGGCAACTGGCAGAAGGCATCGCTGCGAATTATGGCAGCTGCTTTGCAGAGTGGGCATTACGAGACTCTGGCGGCTTCTCGGGTTCTCGTGCCACACGCGAGAAAGGTGCTAAATTACGCTCTAGAGGATAAAGAGTCAATACGAAACCGGGCTATAATTGCAGATAAAATATTGTGGTATCATTTTTTCACAGGAAAGTACGAAGCAGCAGGGAAGATTGCGCGGGTTGCAGTTGTGAGCTGGACGGGGGTGCTTGAAGTAGAGCACCCAGACACGCTCACGAGCTTCAGCGAGCTTGGGTTAGTATTATATAGGCAGGGCAAGTACGAAGAGGCTGAAAGGATGCACCGGCGAGCTCTAGAAGGATATAAGAAGGTGCTTGGCGTAGAGCACCCAGACACGCTCAGGAGCATGAGCCAGCTTGTGTCAGTATTAGCGAGGCAGGGTAGGTACAAAGAGGCTCAAGTGATGCATCAGCAAGCTCTAGAAGGAAGTGAGACGGTGCTTCGGGTAGATCACCCGCATACACTTGACATCCTGAGTTAGCTTGGGTCGGTGTTGGGGACGCAGGGCAGGTACGAAGAGGCTAACGAGATGTACCAGCGAACTCTAGAAGGATACAAGAAGGCGTTTGGGGTGGAGCACCCGCATACACTTGTTTGCACAGCAAACCTAGCTGCCTGTTTACGTGGCCGAAGGCATTGGAAAGAGGCTGAAGAATGGAAATACGCTTATTGGAGACGTGGAAAAGACTGCTTGGGCATGAACACCCAAGCACTCTATCGTCCTTCACTCTGGAGGCACAAGGACGTAACAATGAGGCTGTTTCACTAATGGGCGCTTGTTTTCAGCTGCGAGAACGCATTCTTGGTCGCCATCATCCCTGCACGGAGAAATCTCTTGACATTTAAAATTTTGAATGAGTGGCGGACGGAAGGCATAGATTGGCATGTAATGCTACCAATGGCCACTTTTGTGCCTTACATGTACCATGTGGATCTTACTGTATAAGCCAAGGCATGGATTCTTAATTCTGTGGTCGTTCGATCATTTCTTAGACATCCGTACAAGTACAATCTGGTCATCAAGAGCATCTATCAAAAGAATCCAAGCTGGCCTGGAAGGAAACCGTGTGCCGCCCAGCGGTGCTCACTCACGACTCAGTCAGGTTCGGCCCGACGGAGCAACAGCTCAGGCCAAGAAACGGTAGTTCAAATTATCCATATCAAAGATATATTAACCGTAGTCTCTTGGTTTTCAATCCATATGTGCAACAAGATTTCGCTATGGATGGCTCCTGCAGGGGGTGTCAAAGTCGCGTGTGACAATAAGCGCCGGCCGTGGCCATAACGCCGCTCCCACAAAGGTCTATGGAAATGGACAGTCCACTATACCCAGCATATACATATGCAGCCTGGCCAGAATAGGACGATGCGGGGGCTGCAGTGATGCAGGTTTAGAAATGCAAATAGGAGTTGGCGACGTGTGAAATTATTGGGAGACGATATTAATATTATTTGGGAGGGGTATCAAGATATATTCCGAAAATAATAATTATTCTGCCACGTTTATAAGGGGACAGTGTCCCTTCCGTTTAAGACCAGCCAGAGAATTTGAAGCAGTTACTCATATCCGGTAAACTTTCAGTGTGTTCTTGATTCCAACAACTTGGTGTTTCGGACACCAACCCCGATCGAACGCTCCTTCGAAAATGGGAGGAGAAGCGAAAATTGACAAAGCCGCAGAGAAATACATAAAGAGCCTAGAAGGAAGAAAGTGGCCGGAATATAGGGGTGATGGAATGAAAATTCTATTCAAAGACCGTGACGAATCATGTTTGTAACTATGGCTACGGCGGTGGATATAGCCTTGCCAAACGAATCGTCGTTGAAATTGTTTTGGTAATCGTCGCTGCAAGGTCTCCATTCTGCAGACATATATTTGACATGACGCGGGCAGTATTGTGTTATGGCGGGCCTTGATGTATGTTGATGGGTGAGAGGGGAGTCTCATATGTGGTTGCGACGATGTTTTCAGATTATATCCATGTATGTTATTTAATGTTCATAAGAGTCAATTTCATACTTTAACGCGAATAAATGGTATCAAATGAGCTACTATACTGTGCATATATTTGTTTAACCTCAGCTTGAAATAATACAATCCTATCCAGAAGAGAGTTCTTGCCAGATGGGATATCGGATGCCACTATGTAACATATTTAACAATGTCATCCTTAGTTTCATCAGGTCCATAACAGCTCCACTTTCTATCCTCCAAAGTCAGCATATTGCTCTTCTCGGCCATAACATTATCACTCCAGTAACGGATATGCCACGCAGTCAGCTCGCTATCGCAATGCACCACCGCATAATCAAGGTCCCTCTTCAGCACGCTCGCATCAAAGACTTCCACCCATCCCGGCTCCAACCTAGCCATCTCATCCAGGAAAACCTGCCGCAACTTCATGACCTCGTATTGCTTCATACTTTCCCAGTAGTACTCAATCTCTTCCTCATTATTGAGATTCTGTGGCGCTAGTACCGACTCTACTTCTCGTGGCCGTTCATTCGTTAAAAAACTAGGGAAGTCGCATGCTTTCCAAAGTGGCACGGCGGAGACGCATTCCCAGTCCAGCATGCCGGTGAGAGTGCCTTCATCATCAACAAGAACGTTATGATTGGATAGGTCGTTGTGGAAGAGCACTGACTGCTCTTCTTCCTGTTGGCCGACGGGATTTTTTTTGTCCACGAGGGGCCTTAACCTCGTCACAATGTCCAGCGTCTTCTCTGCCATCTCCTTGTCATACCCATCAAACTCCTCGTCTTCATCATCCTCATCGTCCTCATGATCTTCATCATCTTCGTCCTCCTCATCGCCCTCATCAGCATCAACTTTCCACCTCTCCAACGCAACACGACACTCATTCTCATACAACCCCAACCTCGCCAACATCCACTCTCGACTCGTCTTAAACGGCCCCCTCCGCACATCACGATGCACATGATTCGCCCAAAGAAACTGCATCGACACAATCCTTCCCACCTCCGCCCCCTCCTTCCCCCCACAGAATAAATATTCCCTATCCCCCTCATCGGCCTCCTAAACATCTCCGCCCAGACCGCCGCGATCCTCCGGACAAGCGCTTCTTTTGCCGCATACGACAGCATGCGCCATACATCACCCAGGTGCTTTCCCGGTACCTTGGTCATGAGGATCCATTCCAGTCCCACGATATTCGCGCGGGACTCTCCGTACCGTAAGACCCGCGGAAGGGGCGCAGAGGTGTGATGAGACATCCACTCCATTGTGGCGACCTCGCTGAGCGTTTTGAAGCGCGGGACTACGGGGAGGGCGAGGCGGAGGATTAAATCAGGGTGTGAGGGGGAGGTGATGGTGTAGACTTTGTTAAAGGCGCCTTGGGCGAGGAATGTGACTGTTGCATCTTGCACGTTGAGAGACTTGATGAGTTCTGTGATGGAGGCGGGGTCGGGTTCAAGGGACCATCGTGGTACTACCTCGAATATTTCGGAAATCCATATAAGGCCGTGGAAATCGGGTCTGGCCATTATTACTGGACTTTGCTGTTTGTTGAAAACAATAATAACTTGCGCGCCTTGCGAAGTTTTAAGGTTTGAGATCGTCGAGATATAGTCTGTGCACAAGCGTAACCTTGGTGTACTGATATGGGACGAGCTCATACTTGAAGTCCTGCGAGGGGACTACAGATCTATATAATCGTGTGTAGCACAGTCGGACTCATACTTATGACTCTTAACATATGACGGGATGTAATAGTTGTTTTTTGCCATAGCCACATGGTTCGCTGTTCGGGATAGGGTGTTGTGTAAGGCTCGAGTAAAAAGATTCCACCCGATAGAGCGCTAATCTCGCCATCTCCTCAACAACAAAAACGGTTCTTAGGAGTCGAATATTCTTTCTCTAGTTTGGACTCGTTGAGCGGACAGCGTCGTCCTCGATCTTTAAGATTGTCCTGAACCAATTTCGGGCCGAAGAGAAATGCCCGCGAAGCACGTCCAGCCGTCTATTTTCATCCCACAAAAAGCCTCTGGATACAGTCGGTCCGACCATATGGGCCGATGAATACTGTATGCCGCCGATACAGCGTACCTGATTTTTATAAAGTGTTTTTCTGGGAATTAAAAAAAAAATACCGTCCAGAACAACATTAAGCTTTGCACGACCAAGGACCCATATAGTCCGTGCACAAACATGGCACATCCCAAACGACGTCGAGCATCAGGGCATTGTGAGAAACATGGAAGATATGGGTGATTGACTAACCTATATCGCAAGACTGCGAAAGAAGAAAGGGGCCATGAAGAGAATAGACCAGTAAGACAACACAGAGAAATGAAGACCGGACGTGAGGAAGGAGAAATGGTCGAAACCTTGGCAAACCATGTAAAGTTGTCCAACTTTCCCACGGGAGGGCTCAGAGCAGCTGGGAGACAACATCGTTGTTTGTAGCAAGTTCTTGGTCGCCATAAACCACCCACCTCCCCGAAGCCGCCATCCCCCCTTCTCCAACCGCGCCTCACAAGGCGCACGCAGCAAACGAAAAACTTACGAAAAGTATCAACACCAAAACCGATATTTCCCAGTAATCTCACCCGTCTCATGTAAATAGAAATGAGCAAGGAGAGCACAGCAGGGGCGTTGATGAAAGTGGTAGAGACGGAGAGAGAGAGAGGCGTTGTTGGGCCGGGTATTTTGGAAAGGGGTAAAACATGCAACCCCAACCCCAACCGCCATACCACGAAAATAAAAGGGGCGGCCGGGAGAGAAGGAGTAGAAGAGCGAAGAACAAGCTCCCAACGCCATCAGATCGGTCAGAGTAAGACATCAACTACGTAAGTCCTCCCACAATATTGGGTAAACAACCTCCATGACAAATTCCCCAAACCCCATCCACCCTCCCCTCTCTGATCCCCATCGTCCATCCCGCCGATCCCCCGACCCTCGCGGATCCACAGTGTCACGGTGTACAGTACAGTACAGTACACTGTGCTGGTGAGTCCATTGAGTTTGTATGTATGTATGTATGTATCTAGCATCCTCGCTCTCATCCCCCATCTTCTGGGGTCTTACAATAATACTCTACAACTGTAGGGAGGTACCGTAGCATCGCCCTATCAATACAAATGAACAGCAGCAGGGAACGCACGCACACTCATCTCCGGCCTCGTTCGGCACTCACTCGTTGCTCGTGCTCGGCGTGGGAGAGGAGACAGGCGTCGGGACAGGGTGTGGGCTGTGCGCTGGGGGATGGGGGATGAGGGCAGGGGTAGGGGGCTTTGGGGGGGTTAATCTCCGTTTTTTTTTGGCTGTGGTGGTGGTGGCGGTGGCGGGTATTTAGATAGTATGGCTTTTTCTGACGTGAGGAGAGGGAGGGAGGGAGGGAGGGAGGGGCCGTGGTGTTGGGCTTCAATATTCCACCACCTCCACCACAGCCGCCGCCGCCGTCGCGGACTACGCTGCGTTGAGTTTGTGGGGTATAGGAGAGCATGGCGCTCTCACCTTCGTCAAGTGGACGGCAGGCAGATCTCCTCCGGCGATATGTGGGGAAGAGAAGGCCATCTTGGTCTTGGTATTGGCACTGATTGCCGCATCGAACGATTTTCCCAGACAGACTATGGAATATCTGTCTCGGAGCACGCGCTGGCGCGTGCAATAGTGACGGAGAACACATGCGCGAGGGGTGTTGGGGCCGAGACATGAACGTGGAGACACGTGAGAGCGCGACGGGGTTTGCCTGAGCTGAGTCAAGAAGAATGCTGGTGCTGCTGAGGTGAGATGCGTATGTACAGTATGTAGAGGGAAGGTACGGTATGCAGGTACGTATTGAACGGCTTTGCTGTGGTGGGGATGAAGGGGATGAAGGGGGTTTAGTGTCAGGAACGGGTGGCGCTAAAAGAAGGGGAGTGGGGTCGGGAGATGGATGTTCCGGTTGTGAGGAGGAGGAAGGAGAGGGAAGAGAGAGGGACTAGAACGGATGGGGTTGTAGTTGCGGTGTTTGGTGGGAAGAGATGCGAGTCTACCGGTAGTCGCCGTGTGTGCATACGTAGTTTGCAGTAGGATAGGAGGAGTAGACTATATGCCATATGGGGATGGAGATGAGGATGAGGATGAGGATGTTGAGAGAGAATAATCTCTGCCCCGTCGTCGTGCAGAGAGTAATGTAAGAGATATGTACGGTTTGTATGGGTGCTGCATGGGCGGTGCATGTCAAACATGCAACATGCAACATGCAGCGGTAGGGGATGGGGATGCAAGGAGGAGGGAAGTCGGCGAGACATATGAACGTGAAGAGAGATGAAAAAGCACGCAGAGGCAACGTGTACATTACATTACTCTACATTTGTAGTATACAGTGGGTAGTACAGACGCGCGGAAAGTTCGCAGGGGGATGGGATGGGATGGGGCAGAGAATTCTCTTCCGTCGCACAGTTACTTCGTCGTACTTATGTGTATCTAATTTCTATTTTCCTGATATTTGCTCGTTATTCGGAAAGGAGGTTTGACGATCACTGCAATTGCTTACCTTGCTTCCCTGCTGTTTATACCTTTATACCGCCGTGTATCTGGCGATGATAGGTTACCAGAGTTGACAACTTATATTATAGAGCTTGTTAACCTGTGTTAGGCTGGTAGTAAGCCCACGTTAGCCCATAGTGGCCCATAGTAGCCCATATTGGCCCATAGGAGACCAGATTAGTCCCCTAAGACATCCACTACTGGACACACCAGAGGGAAGGAGAATAAACCGCTTCCACCACTAAAACAAACCACTAAACAACCCAATCACCACTAACCAGCCACTAAACAGCCACTAAACAGCCACTAACCAGCCACTAAACTTCAGGGGACAGGCACACCCTTTTCCACACAGACACCGCGCGCTAATCCCCATCCAGCCACACCACCCTGCCACCATCCCCCATCCCGCCTAGCCCCCCTCACACCTCCGTCATCCTTCCGCCCCGTGATAGCAGATAACAGCAGTGATCGACACTCCCTCCTACCCAAACAGCGCACCCCGATCGACGGCAGTACTACCCAAAAGTACGTACTTGCACCTGTGTACCTTACCCACACCCGACACCCACAAGCGCGAATAATGTACCTCTGATTTGCGTGTGACGCACATATGATTTACGTGTACCTTGAGGAGTGCTGTGCGTGGTATCCGCATGAATTCGTGGACCCCTGTACAGCTCCCAAATTTGCTGATGCAGGGTTCACGCAGGGCTTGCGGCATGGATGGCGATGAAGGGGATGGTACGCGCGAGGTACGGGGCCTGCACACGAGTTATCGGAGAGATATGCTGGGGCATGGCTGTGGAGGGAAGATGAACTCGTGGGTTGGGCAGGTACCGTGTTTGTACCTTCTCTATCCTCAACCATGCAACTACACGCAGATCTCGGACTTCTGTATAGTTGAGGAGAGTGGTGTGTGAGTATGGAACTGGCTTGGATTGGATGCCGACCACTCTTGACCACCGAGTACGAGTATAACTCGATTATACTGTGACTGACTGTGACTGCTTGTAATACCGCCTATACTACTATCCGGTATTACTTCTACTCTACTCTTATTTATCCTACTCTCCCATACCCCAGTCAACAATCCCCTACATTTTTCCATGATCAACAACAACCTTCCACCACTCGTCTCCACGATCACCACTGTCTCCATCTCCTCCCCATCCCAAACCCTCACCCTCATCCCTTCCAAAACCCTAGCATGAACCGATCTCGACCAACCTCCGAAACCCTCCTCCACCTCCACCGCCTCCTCCGCCGCCGTTCCTGACCCCAGCCGCGCACCTAGCCCGCCCGCTACCAAGTCTCCTCTACGTATCCCGACACCTCCAACGCCTCGCTCCCCATCAACGGCCTCACGCTAGAACCCATCCTGCCTAGCCCTCCGCGCTCCACCTCCTTGGCCGATCGGCCTGGGAAACTTCAATCCTCACGTCTCACCCTCCTCCACCTCTGATTCTCCAGAGAAATCTTAAACCTCAACCGCCGCAGCCCGCATCCGCAATTCACGAAACACATCTCACATCACATCACACCGACCTACCCACTGTCGCCGTCCGCCGCCGCTCGCCGCTCGTCTCTCTCCCCCCCATTCCGCGGCTATGGGCAGGACGTCGAAATTCTTCTTCCCCGTCCCAGGGCGCCGCGCCTCGGTCCTCCCGCCCGCGAAGACGGACACATCGTCTGTCCCGACGACGTCGTCGAGTACGAGCTCGCGGCCGCCGCAACGGCAGCAACCAACCCTCTCGAAAGCACAGCGTCTCCTCGGAACGGGAGACCTGAATATCGACTCCCCCTCCCGAGACGACGAGACATGGCGATCCTATACACCGACGTCGACGCGCAGTCGAACGGCTACGAGCCCGAGTAGGATGAGCATTGAGCTTGCCGAGTCAACGACGGAGGATGATACGTTTAGTGCCTCGGAAGGAGGAGGAGGGGGGCCGCCGAAACGATTGAACGGCAAGGCGTCGTCGACGCTGTTGGGCCGTGGGGCGGTCATGAGAGGGGATTATGGCGGAGAGGATATGGCGAGTGATCTCCCGGATATCAGGTCGGAGAGGTCGAATTCCACGCTGCGGTCTTACTACGATCGCGGATCTACACCCCTCGCTGTCTCACAGCAGACCTCGGCCTCATCGGCGCGCGACCTCGCCCTCCGCAAAGGCTACCAGCCCGTCGTGTCCAACATGCCCCACAGCCCCCTCGGCATCGACTCTATAGCTGAAGACGACGGCGATGACGACCTCAACAGCACCACCAACAACCGTGACAGAGACAGCTACTACCCCCCCTCCATGCAGCCTCCCCGCAAGAAAACCTCCCGCCTCGACCTAACCCGCCTCTTCCACAAGAAATCCAAGGACGCACAATCCCTGCGCCCGCCCTCCACAGCCACCTCCCGCGCCCCCTCCATTGCCTCGGGCATCTCCTCCACAACCGACGGCGCCTACTCGCGCAAGCTGAGCAAGAACCCGCCCATCGTGCGCCAAAAGTCGTCCGTCGCCTCGCCCCCCGTCGACCGTCTGCGCGACGAGAAGACGGTGCAGTTCCAGAGCGATCACCACGCTACGGACGATCTGTGGTCGCATTACGAGCAGAGGGCCTATGCGGATCGGAGTCCTGCTCCTGAACCTCGTCCAGCGGTGCCGGTTATTGCGTCGCCAAGGCCGAGACATGAGGCTCCGAATGGGGTATCGTATCCTGATTTGCGCCCGCGTGGACATGGGGAGAGGGATACGACGCCGGCGCATGCGCCGTGGAGGGCGCGCGATCACCTCGGTGCCGGGGGTGGTGGCGGGCAGAACTGGGATGCCACGAGCCGGGTGAGCGATTCGAGTAAGACGACGGGCACGTCGCGGCGGAGCGTGTTCTCGAACTCGAATCTGCAGCAAAACAGCATTCTCTCCTTATCCGAATCGTCGTCCTCCGACGAAGATGCTCGAGATGATAAGGATACCTCCGAGAGCGACGTGATGGGCAACGGAGCCAGGAGGGGAGGCAAGCGAAACGCCCGCTCCACAACCTCCCAAACAAACGGCGCCCACAAATCAAGCAGCAGCACCACCTCCTCCAAACCCGCCACCAAATCCTCAAAGACCCGCACAAAACCCAAGCCCCTCCGCAACCTCGACGCCTTCCCGCGCCCGCGCTCCTCAACCTCCCACCCATCCCTCCACACCCCCAGCCCACACCACAGCGACTTCCTCACGATTCCCTCGCCCATCTCGCCCCACCTCTCCGGGCCATGGGGACGCTCCTCCGCCTCCTCTCCGCCTACGACCGCTGTCCCCCCGCCGCCTGGTGCGCCGCCGCCTGGAGCACCGCCGGGGATTCCGCAGGGTGTGAGGAGGCAGGCGAGCTCGGCGAGTAAGGCGAGTACGATGAGGAGTGTGAATAGCTCACGCACGGCGAATAGCTCGCGTACGGCGAGCACGCTGAGGAGTACGGCGCCGCGGTCTAGACCACCGGTCGAGGGGTTGCCGAGCCCGGTTAGTCCTGGTGTTGGCGGGTTTGGGTTTGGTGATCAGAGAGGCTTTGCGCATGGGAGGCAAGGGAGTGGAGAGGCGAATGGGGGGTATGGGAATGGATATGCGAACGGTAATGGCTACGCGAACGGCCACGCCAACGGAACGAACCCCAACCTCCCCATCGGCTCCGCGACGTCGACGCCGACGTCCTCGCGCTCGCCTGTGCCCGCGCCGGCGGTGCCGGTGCCGGGCCCGGCGAACTTCATGGCTGTGACGCCGCAGGAGCAGGCGCTGCTGAGTGCGTTGAGGAGGAAGAGGGCGAGGATGAGGGATGAGATTCTGGCGGAGGGGGTGTTGGAT